>JAAAKM020000381.1:0-26087 GCA_010016025.2 Alatinidae sp. Z8VKAUB7J3 | reverse complement strand
GAAGCAACACCACCTGCTATTTCGAGTCCCCCAGAAATAAATCCACCAATCGATTGACATCTCATCGAGTTCGCTTTTTCTTTTGCAGATTCTTTGATGTTGTCAGCTTGCTGTTGACCAGTAAAACGCTCTGCGCGTGTATCAACAACATTAAGTGCAGAGTTGATGACTGAAAGCTTTGTATAGGCTTCAATTAATTGCGCAATCAAGCTTGATGTCGAACTCACAATTCCGGGTGAGTTTGCATTGTTTGATGCGCCCTGTGTATTATATAATTCTACCGTTGTCATATAGTTATCTCCCCTTCAATTTACCGAGCTAATAATTCTGCTGCATTATCGCGAGCATCCCGTGGCCGAGCGCGTCCAGCGTGCGCTCGCCGAGGGACGTCGGGTGGACGGACGGCACGACCGCCCGTGAGCTCCCGGCCCTCCGACGTCGCTGCCGTGGGGCGCGGCGCCGGCTGCAGTAGTCTGTCCTCGACCCGGGCGTCGCCGGGACGAGGAGGGAAACCGCTTGAAAGGGAACGCCGTCGTGACCGTGGTGCCTGCGCAACGGGCCGGTGCCGGACGGAGGGCAGCGCGCTCGCTCGTCGGATGGCTGGCGATCGCCACGGTCGTCGCCGAGGAAGGGCTCGTGGAGAGGGCGGAGGAGCTCGGCCTGATCCACGCGACCCTCGCCGGGCTCGACCGGGTCGGCGTCGACACGCGGCTACTCGACTGGGCGCAGGCGGGGGCGGCCCTCGGTGACATCGACGGCGACGGCGATCTCGACGTCGTCGCCTGTGGCGGGCTGCTCGGCAACCACGTCTTCCGCAACGACGGCGACCGGTTCACCGACGTCACCGAAGCGGCGGGAGTGGGCTCGGCCGAGCTCGACCGGGTCCCGGCGCTCGGCGACTACGACGGCGACGGCGACCTCGACCTGTTCCTCGGTGCCCTCGAGCCGGGAGACGGCCCGCTCCCGGGACGCAGTCGACTGTACCGCAACGACGGCGGCGGTCGTTTCGAGGACGTCACCGCGCTCGCCGGGACGACCGGCGCGGGCCATTCGCTATACGCCCAGTGGGCGGACGTCGATCTCGACGGCTGGCTCGACCTCTACGTCGGTGAGTTCCACGGCACCGAGAATCAGCTCTACCGCAACAACGGCGACGGCTCGTTCAGCGAGGTGGCGGCGGAGGCCGGGCTCGATCACGTCGGCTCGTCGCACGTCGTCGCGGTGGTCGATCTCGACCGCGACCACCGCCCGGACGTGTGCGTCGGCAACGACTTCGTGATCGCGCTGACCGGTCGGCTCGAGCACGCCGAGCCGGACGCGTTCCTGCACGGAGAGCCGTCGGCGGCGTGGCGGGACGTCACCGATGCGTCCGGGATGGGACAGCCCGCGACCACCATGGGGATGACGTTCGGGGACGTCGACTA
Organism: Alatinidae sp. Z8VKAUB7J3; assembly: GCA_010016025.2. Lineage (NCBI taxonomy): Eukaryota > Metazoa > Cnidaria > Cubozoa > Carybdeida > Alatinidae > Alatinidae sp. Z8VKAUB7J3. Next base: position 24,663 of record JAAAKM020000381.1, on the reverse strand, counting down.
CGACGGTCGGCTCGACGTCTACAAGACCGAGTTCCAGACCAACTTCCTGCTGCTGAATCGGGGCTGGCCGACGAGCGGCGTGCCGTTCGAGCACGCCGAGTACACCTTCGGGGTGGCCAACGAGGTGGTCCCCGATCCCGTCACCGGAGGGTCCGGGTTCGCGGTGGGCTGGGGAGCGGCGTTCGTCGACCTCGACCTCGACCGCTGGCTCGACCTGGTGGTGGTCAACGGTCACGTCGCTGCCGGCGATCCCCGGGGCCAGCGCAACGCGCTGTTCCGCGGGCTCGGCCCCGGGCACGGCTTCGCCTTCGAGGACGCCACCGAGGAGCTCGGCTGGGCGGATGCTCACGACGACCGGGGACTGGCCGTCGGGGACGTCGACCGCGACGGCGACGTCGACCTTCTGGTCGTCCCGACCGCCGGGCCGCTGCGTTACTACGAGAACCGCCTGGAGCGCGGCGGTCGCGGCAGCCTCCACGTCCGGGCTCGCACCGCGACCTCGGCGCCGGGCGGGATCGGCGTGCGCGTCGACTGGACCGACGCGCTGGGGCATCCGCACACGCGCGTGATCGGAGCCGACGCCCCGACCGCGTCCCAGCCGGCCGCGGAGCTGGTGCTCGGTCTGGGCGACGAGGCTGCGATCGAGCTGGTGGTCGAGTTCCCCTCGGGCATCCGGCGGCGACGGACCGACGTACCGGCCGGCTCCCGGGTGGTGATCGACGAGCCGCTGTTGGTCGAGCTGTCGAGCCGGAAGGTCTCGGTGGACGAGGCCGGTGGCCCGTTCGTGGTGACCGCCTACGCGCACTCGGTCGAGGGGGAGCCGCTGGCCGACGGTGCCGAGGTCTCGATCGAGATGGACGGGGTCGAGCCACTGGGACCGGTGGTCCATCGGCGGGGCCCGGTCTACGAACGGACCTTCACGGTTCCGGAGACGGCCGGTTCCTACCGGGCCCGGGTGAGCTTCGATGGGTTCGAGGTACGGATCCAGCCGCGCCTGGTGGTCCACGGGCCGGTGACGTCCGCCCGGACCACCGTGCAGGCCGTGCCGGCCTGCGTCCGGGCCGGCAGCGACGACCGGTTCCGGGTGACGGTGGTGCCGCGCGATGCCCTCGGTCTACCGGTCGGGGCGGGGCGCTCCGTGCGAGTGCGGCTGCTGCCCGACGGCGTGGAGCGGACCGCGCACGATCTGGGCGACGGTCGCTACCGAGTCGAGCTCGGCGCCCCCGCGGAGGTGGGGCGCCGCTCGATCGTCGTCCAGGTCGACGGCGTCGGGCTGGCGAGCGACGCGACCGTCGACGTCGCCGGGCCGGCCTCGGTCGCACACGGCACCCTCTACCTGGAGGAGCCGGGCCTGACGGACGGGGCCAGCCCGCACCAGCTACGGGCGATCGTCACGCCGCGGGACGCCGATGGCCTGTGCCTCGGGCCCGCCGCCGAGCTGGAGGTGAGCGTGTTCCCGGCAGCGGGCTCCGAGCCGATCGCGGTGCTCGAGGCTCCCGCCCGCGGCGCCCAGGATGATGGCGACACCTACTTCGTCCTGGAGCGTCCGGCCGGCACCCCGCCGGCTTCGGCGAGCGGCACCCTGCAGGTGCTGGTCGACGGTGTGGTCGCCGTCGAGGCCGACTTCGAGCTGTGACGTCGACCGCGGCGGCAGCTCGGCGACCGGAACGGATCTCGGGGCCTCACCCGCGGTGCTCGAAAACCTTCGCTGCCGGTGAGCCTGTCCGAAAGCTTGACATGCGAGGCCCGTCCGCCTTAGTATCGCCACAACGAGGGGTTCGGGTCAGCACCAACGACCCGAGGTGGTTTCCTGGTGTGCAGTCAGGGAGAGGTGCGGGGAGCGTCGGTCCTCCCTCCGCCGTGCCTCTGCCGGGGAGAAGGTATGCGCGGGAGCGGGAGAGAGGGAGAGATCCGACTCCGTGACGTCACGCTGGGGCTGGCCATCGCCGTGCTCTCCCCGGCGGCAGCGGCCCAGGTCGAGGTGGAGACCTTCGTGCTCTCCGATCCTGGCTCCGCTCCCTACTACCGCTACGCGGCGATCGCCGGCGACGAGGTCCAGCTCGGCGTCAAGGCCGAGGTCTCGGGCGACCTCCACGCCAACGGCAACGTCTTCCTGAAGCTCGACAGCACCGTCGAGGGGGACGTGTCCGCCGTCCAGCGCATTCGGATCGAGGGATCGGTCACCGGCTCGGTGACCGCGCTCGCGCCCTTCGTCTTCCTGCCGCAGATCGAGGACGAGGACGCCCTGCGCGCTCTGGCAGACACCGTGATCATCGGCAACCGGGTGTTCGAGGACGCGGTTCTGGAGGGGATCGTCTTCGTCGACGGAGACGTCGGAATCCGGGGTCGCAGCGGCGGCATCGGGACGGTGATCGCGACCGGGTCGATCCAGGTCGAGGAGGACCCGCGCGATCGCGGCGTGAAGCCGGCGACGCGGCTGTCGTTGATCGCGGGGCGGGACATCGTGATCGGAGAGCAGCGGAGCCTGCGCGGCGTGCTGCGGGCGGCTCGCGACGTGCTCCTGGAGCGCAAGTCCAGCTTCGAAGGGGTGGCGGTGGCCGGACGGGAGGTCCGGCTGGGCGCTCAGGCCGAGCTCCGATTCCTCGACTTCGACGAGGAGGCGCCGACCCTCGAGCTGGTCGAGCCGACCGACGGCTCCTACGTGGGTGAGTCGACCCCGACCGTGACGGCGACCTTCGAGGACGCCTTCTCCGGCGTGGTGACGGAGTCGATCCTGCTCGAGGTCGACGGCGTCGACCGCACGGCCGAGGCGACCGTGGCCGACGGCAGCCTGGAGTACGTGCCGGCCGGCCCGCTCGGGGAAGGAGCCCATACGCTCGTGCTGTCGCTGCGCGACGTGTCCGACAACGTCGCCACCGTCACGGCCGGTTTCGAGGTGGACACCGGGCCGCCGGTGATCGCGATCACGGAGCCCGGGGACGGCGTGCTGGTCGGCGCGTCGGCGGTCGACGTGAGCGGAGTGGTCGACGACCCGACGCCGACCGGCGTGACGGTGAACGGCGCGGTGGCGAGCGTCGACGAGGACGGCAGCTTCACGGCGTTCGCGGTTCCGCTGGACGTCGAGGGGGAGGTCCCCCTCGTCGCCGAGGCGATCGACGCCGCCGGCAACGCGGCCACCGCCGGCGTCACCGTGGTCCGCGACACGGTGCCGCCGAGCATCGACGTCGCCGGCGTGGTGGACGGGCAGGCGAGCGCCACCGACCTCGTCCCGGTGATCACCGTGCAGGACGCCCATCCGGACGGCTTCACCGCCACCCTCGACGGCGTCGAGTTCGTGAGCGGGACACCGGTGAGCGACGAGGGCATCCACGTCCTGGTGGTGGACGCGGTCGACCGTGCCGGCAACGCCGCCGCGGCCGCCGTCGGCTTCACGCTCGACAAGACGGCGCCGGAGCTGACGGTGGCCACCCCGGTCGAGGGGCAGACCGTGGCGGCGCCGACCGTCTCGGCCACCGGCGGAGCGACCGATGCGCTCGTCGGCGTGGACCGGGTCGAGGTGAACGGAGTCCTGGCGGAGCTGGTGGACGGGACGTGGAGCGCGACGGTCCCGTCGGACGCGATGCATATCTCGGTGGTCGCCTTCGACGGGGTCGGCAACTCGGCCGAGACGACCGTCGGGTTCCTGCTCGACGTGGCACCGCCGGTGCTGGAGCTGGTGGCGCCCCAGCCGGGGGCCGAGATCGGTGCCTCGCAGCTCGAGGTGCGCGGCACGGTGAGCGACGACGGCGAGGTGCAGGTCGACGTCGATGGCGTGCCCGCGAGCCGCGACGGCGATGCCTTCTCGGCGGTGGTCGATCTGGTCGAGGGCGACAACACGATCGCGATCGCGGCGGTCGACGCCCTCGCCAACGCCACTGCGCTCGAGGTGTCGGTGGTCTCCGACGTCAGCGCGCCCGCGCTGGCGGTGACCTCTCCGACCGCCGGCGAGGTGGTCGAGGGGGAGGTGGTGGTCAGCGGCACGGTGAGCGACGCCCTGACCGGGGTCGAGCGGGTGACCGTCAACGGGGTCGAGGCGACGGTGGACGGCGACGGCTTCGACGCCGACGTGGCGCTGCCGCAGGAGGGGGGCAACGCGCTCGACGTGCTCGCCTTCGATCGGGTCGGCAACGTCGCCCAGATCCACTTCGACGTGGTCCGCGACACCCTTCCGCCCGGAGTGACGATCACCGCCCCGACCGACGGACGGCTGACGAGCTCCGCCACGGTGACCGTGAACGGAGTCGTGTTCGACGCCACGCCCGAGTCGGTGGTGGTGAACGGCGTCGCGGCGACGCTGGTCGGCGGCAGCTTCACGCTCGTCGACCTGCCGGTCGTCGAGGGGGAGAACACCCTGACCGCGATCGCGACCGACACCGCCGGCAACACCGGCACCGACGCGATCACGGTGGTGGTCGACACGGTCGCGCCGTCGCTGGAGCTGACCGCGCCGGTGGACGGCGCCGAGGTGACCGTGTCTCCGATCACGGTGAGCGGCACGACCGACGCCGACACGGTGACGGTGAACGGCATCGTCGCCGCCGTCGTCGACGGTGAGTTCACCGTCTCCGGGGTGCGTCTCGAGGCCGGCGCCAACCCGCTCACCGCCCGCGCCTCGGACGTCGCCGGCAACACCGCCGAGGCGAGCTCGACGGTGACCTTCACGCCGCCGGTCGACTCCATCGCGCCGACGGTGGCGATCCTGTCGCCGGCGCCGCTGACGTTCGTCGATACCCCCACCGTGCTGGTGGAGGGCATCGTGAGCGACGACAGCGAGGTGTTCGTGACCGTCAACGGCGCACCCGCAGCCGTCACCGGCGGAAGCTGGTCGGCCACCGTGTCGGTGAACGAGGGGGTCAACAACCTCTGCGTGCGCGCCACCGACGCGGCCAACAACTCGGCGACGACCGCGATCAGCATCACCCGCGACACCGGGGCGCCGACCGTCACCCTCACCAGTCCGGCCCCGGGGACCGTCACCGACCGCGCGACCGTGCTGGTCACCGGCAACGTGTTCGACGCGACCTCCAGCTCGCTCACCGCCACCGTCGACGGTGTCCCGGCGATCGTGTCGGGCGGTAGCCTGCTGCTCGAGGACCTGCCGCTGGCGAACGGGCCGAACACGATCACCGCGGCCGTGACCGACGCGGCCGGCAACGTCGGGACCGCCAGCGTCACGGTCACCTTCCAGAGCCTGGTCGGCGCGAAGATCGAGGAGGTGAGCGGCAACAACCAGAGCGCCGAGGTGGGGAGCACCCTGGGCGAGCCGCTGGTCGTGCGCCTGGTCGACGCGGCCGGAGCCCCGGTGGCGGGGCGGCGGGTCGCCTTCGACGTGGTCCGTAGCGATGGAACCCTCTCCGATGGCGAGCGCTCGGTGAGCGCCGTCACCGACGTCGACGGTCGGGCCGAGGTGGAGATGACCCTCGGACGGCGCAACGGCGCGGCGAGCGACCAGGTGCTGGCCACGGCGAGCGGCTTCGTCGGCGAGGTCCGGTTCTGCGCCACCGCCCTCCCCGAGCCGCCGGAGGCGATCAAGGCGCACTCCGGCTCGAACGGCAGTGGGGTCGCGGGCGAGCCGCTGGCCGAGCCGTTCATCGCGCTGGTGACCGACCGGATGACGAACCCGGTCGCCGGGGTCGACGTCAGCTTCTCGGTCACCGCGGGGGACGGCACGTTCGAGGGGGGAGCCATCTCGGTGGTGGTCCCGTCCGACGCCGGCGGCTTCGCCAGCATCCCGTTCTTCCCGGGGGCCGGTGACAACGCCGTCGAGGCGAGCTTCGTCGGCAACGCCAGCCTGCCGGCGACCTTCGTGTCGATCGGTAAGGTCGAGGGGCCGGCCGACGAGACCCGGGTCACCGGTATCGTGCTCACCAGCCAGGGCGTGCCGATCGAGGGCGTGACGCTGCGGCTGATCGGCACGCCGGCCCCGGCCGTGCAGAGCGACGCCGAGGGACAGTTCGAGATCGCTCCGGCGCCGATCGGCTCGGTCCTGCTGGAGGCGGACGGCTCGACCGCGATCGAACCGATCGGTCCCTTCCCGCTGCTCACCTTCCCGCTCACCACCGTCAGCGGTCAGGAGAACGAGCTGTCGCGTCCGATCTACCTGCCGATCGAGGACGTCGAGCAGTTCCAGTTCGTCAGCGAGACCGAGGACGCGGTGCTGCCGATGCGCAACGTTCCCGGATTCGAGGTGATCGTCGAGGCTGGCTCGGCGACCTTCCCCGACGGCAGCCGCAGCGGCTTCATCGGCGTCACCCAGGTCAACCGTGAGAACATCCCGTCGACCCCCCTCAAGGGGGGCAACCCGAGCGTCATGTCGGGTCTGTTCCCGCCCGGTGTTCACTTCGACCCGCCGGCCAAGCTGTCGGTCCCGAACAGCGAGGGGCTACCGCCCGGCACCATCGTCGAGCAGTTCTCGTTCAATCACGAGCTCGGGGACTTCACCCCGATCGGGTTCGGTCAGGTGACCGAGGACGGCACGGTGATCCTGTCGATGGAAGGCTCGGGTCTGCGCGAGTCGGGCTGGCACGGGGCGACGCCGCCGCCGCCGCCGCCGACCACCGTGGTGAGCGGTCCGCAGCCGTCGATCGCCGGTCTCGACTGTACCGCGACGGCGCTCAGTCGCTCGGCCCTCACCACCGCCGACGGCAGCTTCACCATCTTCAACGTGCCGTCCGATCAGGGCCAGTTCCGGGTACGGGTGGTGTGCGACGTCGGCGACCTCACCGAGGATGCGGAGTCGGACCTGCTGACCGCCGTGTCGGACGGCATCACGAACGTCGGCCCGATCACGCTGGGCCTGACCACTCCGATACCGGTGACCTTGGTCATCACGCCGCCGAACCCGACGGTACTGCTCCCGAGCCTGCCGTTCGGTGGCTCGGTCGAGCTCCGCTTCCGGGTGTTCGCCAACCAGCCCGACGGCACTCAGATCGAGCTCGTCGGCGACGAGCTCCGGGAGGAGCTGTTCTCGACCAGCGATCCGGACATCGTGGTGCTCGGCGACGAGGGGATCGGAGCCGGGCTCGCCGCCGGCGTGGCGATGGTCAACGTCACCTACGAGGGGGCGGTGGCCGGCGCCCGTGTGACCGTGATCACGAACGACCTCGATCGCGACGAGGACGGCATTCCGAACGACGTCGAGGAGGAGCTCGGGCTCGACCCCGACGACCCGGCCGACGGCCTCGCCGATCAGGACGGAGACGGCCTGGAGAGCTTCAAGGAGGTCGGGCTGGAGACCGATCCGTTCGTGTTCGACACCGACCTCGACGGCGTCGGCGACGGCACCGAGATCGACGGCTCGCGCGGTTTCTTCCTCGACCCGCTGAGCCCCGACAGCGACGGCGACGGCCTGACCGACGGCGACGAGCTCGACCTCTACCTGACCCTGCCGACCACGCCCGACAGTGACGCGGACGGCGTGTTCGACGGTATCGAGGTGGCGCTGGGGCTCGATCCGTTGTCCGACGACAGCGACGACGACGGCGTGCTCGACGGCGACGAGGACTCCGACGGCGATGGACTGAGCAACCTCGCCGAGCTCAACCTCACGTTCACCGACCCGACCCTGCCCGACACCGACGGCGACGGCCTGTCGGACTCCACCGAGCTCGATCTCGGCACCGATCCGAGGGTGCCCGAATCGGCCGTGACCGACGTCGTCGGCCAGGTGGTCGACGAGCAGGGACTGGGGGTCGACGGCGCTGCGCTTCAGGTCACCGACGCCACCGGCGTCCACCTGCTGCGCGCCGGCGTGACCGCCGCCGACGGCTCGTTCCTGATCGCGTCCGTGGCGGCCGGCGTGGGGGACGTCCTGGTCGCGGCGCAGGCCGAGCTGGCCGGACAGAGCGTGCGCGGCGCGAGCTCGCCTATCGAGCCGGTCGTCGACGGGGTGACCGACGTCGGCACCCTCGTGGTGACCGCGGGGGCGACCCTGCTGTACGCGACCTCGGGCTGCGATCCGTTCATGCGCGTCCTCGACCCCGAGACCGCCGAGCAGGACGTCCTGGTCGCGATCAACCTGCCCGGCTTCAGCGTCTTCGAGGCCGCTCACCAGCGGGAGGCGGAGCGCGGCGCTGGCGGCAGCTTCGGCGCCGACGGCCTCGACGTCCATCCGATCACCGGCGACCTGTGGGTGCTGGTGAACCGCTTCGGCGGCGGGCGCGAGCTGGTGGTGGTCGACACCGCCACCGGCATCACCCGTCTGGTCGGCACCGTGCAGGACGAGTTCCAGGATCTCGCCTTCGCGGCCGACGGAACGCTCTACGGCCTCACCGCGCCCTGGGCGAGCCTGCCGTCGTCGCTGTTCGTCATCGACCCCGAGACCGCCGCGGTCGCGTTCCTGCTCGACCTCGGCAGCGGCGGCGGCGAGGGCGACTCCGGCGGCAGCTACGAGGCGCTCGCCTACAACGTCGACGACGGTCAGCTCTACCGCGCCTTCGGCTCGGGCGGAGCCGAAGAGCTACAGCGGATCGACCTCGACACCTTCGAGGTGACGTCGGTGCCGCTGTCCGGGCCGGTCGGGTTCGGGGCCAACGGGCTCACCTATCGGGCCGAGTCGGGCGTGTTCCTGTGGAACGACTACTACGACCTGTACGAGGTGACGGCCGCGGGCGACGTCACCCACGTCGGCCCGCTCGACACCGACGGCTGTCTCCGCGGGCTGGCCTTCGCCGACGGCGTCCCGGCGGCGCCGGACGCGCCGCTGCACTCGGTGTCGCCCTACGACGGCATCCTTCGGATCATGAACCCCGATACCGGGCTGCCGGTGCTCGGCAGGACGATCGAGATCGCGGGCGAGGACGTCTACGCCGGCTACGGCCTGGCGGTCGAGCCCTCCACCGGTGAGCTGTGGGCGTTGCTCAACTCGTCCGGCTTCCCGCTCGGCGGCGGCGGTGCCTACACGGTCGCGACGATCGACCCTGACACGGGAGTCGCCACCCGGATCGGGGATACCGTGAGCGAGCTCTCCTCGATCGCGTTCGCCGCCGACGGTCGCCTGTTCGCGGCGACGAGCGCGTACTCGACCGAACCCAACACGCTGTTCGAGGTCGACACCTCCGATGCCTCGCTCACGTCGCGGCTGACCTTCGACACCACCGGTAACGACGTCGGGCTCGCGTTCCGGACACAGGACGGGCAGCTCTACCGCACCACCGGGGACCGCTACCAGGAGCTGAGCCTGGAGCGGATCGATCCCGACTCCCTGGCCGTGTCGCCGTTCGACATCTGGATGCCGCCGCGCGGTCAGGCGAGCGCCGCGACCTGGTGGACGGACGAGAGCACGATGCTGTGGGCGAGTGATTACCGGCTCTACCGGATGTCCACCGACGGCAGCTCGCGGCTCATCGGCGTCGCCGAGTGGAACCCGACCGGTCTGGCGTTCGTCGACTCGGGGCCGGCCGCCGGGCTGTGGGCGGTGTCGGAGGAGGAGCCGGTGCTGCGCCGGATCGACCCGATGACGGGTGAGGAGATCGAGTCGGTCGACCTCACGCTCGACGGCTGGGACATCCTGTCGGGCCACGGACTGGCGACCGATCCCACCACCGGTGTGCTGTACGCCGCGCTGACGGCGTTCGAGAGCGTCGACGGCGGCGGTCAGCGCTACCTCGCCACCGTCGACGCCGAGACCGGGACGGTGGTGCTGGTCGGCGACCTGGGCGACTCCTTCGCCGCCCTCGCCTTCGACGACGGCGGGCAGCTCTACGGGGTGACCGACATCGAGGGCACGTTCCAGAGCACCCTGTTCCGCATCGACAAGGCCGACGCGAGCTCGGTCGACGTCCTCGATCTGCACTCGGAGGCGTACCGGACCGGGCACGCGCTCGCCTGGAGCCCGAACGACGGCCGGCTCTATCACACCAACGGTCACGCCGAGTACGACATGGTGATGCAGGCCGTCACCACCGACGATTACACCGTCACCCGGGTGGCCGTCGAGGCGAGCCTCGACGGCCAGACGCGGGCGCTGGCGTTCTGGCCGGAAGAGGACACGATGCTGTGGTCGAACGGGTTCTTCCTGTTCCGCATCGACCCGGACGGGCGCACGCGTCGTCTCGGCAACCTGTCGGGTGACGGCGGTCGGCTCGGCGGCGGCACCTTGAAGGGGATCGCGCGCATCGACGACGGCGGGGCGGGCCGCTTCGTCGGGGTCGACTCCTTCATCGGCTCCCTGCTCGAGCTCGACCCGTCGCGCGGGGAGCTGTTCTACGGCGCCGACCTGACGCTCGACGGCGCGTCGGTCGAGGGGGCCACCGGCATCGCGGCCCACCCGACGACCGGCGAGCTGTGGGCGTTGCTCAAGACGGAGGACGGCGAGCGCACGCTGGCTCGGGTCGACGCCGATACCGGTGAGGGGACGACGGTCGGTCCGACCGGCGATCGCTTCGCGGGTCTCGCCTTCGACGGAACCGGCGTCCTGTGGGCGGTCACCGGCGACGGTGCGGACGTCCCCGAGGCGCTGTACACGCTGAGCCTCGAGGACGGCTCGGCCACCTTCGTCATGCCGCTCGGCGGGGGAGGCCCGGGAGAGTCGATCGCGTTCCACCCCGCCGAGGACCGGCTCTACCACGCTTCCGGCTTCGTCTACTCGGGCTACCCGTTGACGGGAGCCGACGGCCAGGACGCCGGTGGAGGCAGCGACTTCGTGTTCGAGACCATCGACACGGTCGAGCGCGTGGTCACCCAGATCCCGGTGCTGCGGACGTTGATGGGAGACGCCCGCGCGATGGGACACCGAGAGGACGGGGACACCTTCCTCTGGGCGGGGGACTACGAGCTGTTCCGGATCGACCCGGACGGTCGCACCTACGCGGTGGCGCCGCTGTACGTCCCGCTGAAGGGCTTCGCCTTCACGCCGTCCCCGTGACCCCCACGGTGGGCGGGCTCCCCCAGGGCCCGCCCACCCGAGGGTGAGCGAGGCGGCCGACGCGCTTCCTCGCCGAACGGCCCCGCGGTCATCGACGCGTCGGGCGGTGGACGGTCGACGCCCGGTGGACGAGCAGGCGGCTCAGCTCGTCCGCCAGCGTGTCGTCGTTCCACGACGCCTCGGCATTCTCCGGTGGCGTCCGCGCGTGCTCGCGCGCCGCCAGCAGGCACAGCCGGATCCCGGCCTCGACGTCGCCGCCGGTCAGCGGGTGCCCGGCGCGCTCGCGGACGAGCTCGCACCCCCGGTACACCACCTGGACCTCGAGTGCGCTACACCTCCGGGCGAAGGCTCGTCCGGACCTCCGGGCCTCGCCGAAGGCGCGGATCTCTCCGTCGTACTCCCGGTGGACGGCGATGTAGAGCTGGAGCCACGCCCGCATGGTGTCCCGCAGGGGAACTCCGAGATCGGCGGCGCGTCGGGTCGCCTCGTGCGTGATGCGCGAGATCCGGGCGGCGAAATCGACCTGCAGGCACTCCAGCAGAGAGGCCTTGGACGGAAAGCGAGCGTAGAGCGAGCTGCGCGAGGTCCGGGAGGCAGCTCCGATCTCGTCGAGCGTCAGCTCGTGGAACGAGCGACGCTTCAACAGGACCCGGGTCGCCTCCACGATTCTCCGGCCGGCGTCACGGCTGCGGCGCTGTCGGCCGGGGCGAGGGACGTCGATCGACCGACTCCTGTTCGCGTCCCAGGCGAGCACGGGCAGCAGGTCGGTGGCGCTCTGGTTCATGGCGTCCTCCTGACGGGGCGGTTCCGCGAGCGTTTCCCGAACGGAACGATAGACGTTGGTTTCCGGTCGAGTGCACGGATCCCTCCTCCGTGTGAGGAACGGAAGCGGACTGCCCGGTCCCGTCGGTCCCCCTACAAAGGCCTGCGGCGGTGGCCGCCGTGGCCGACCGCCGGCGTTTCCATCACTCATCGCCCGGGTATCGACACCGGGCCGGGGCGGTCGTCCGTCCCGAATTCCGCGAGGAGGATTCCATATGAAGAGCGCGATGCATCGATCGGCGACCGCTTGCATGGCCGTCGTGCTGGCCAGTGGCTCCGCGTCCGCCATGGGGCCGCAGCCGTGCGGAGAAGAGATGGTCGTGGACCTCGTCGACGACGGCGAGGTGCTGGGCACCCTGGCGCTGAGCAACGACCCGCGCGATCTCGTGCTGGGATACGAGCTCGAGGCGGGCTGGTTGCTGGAGAGGGCGAACGTCTTCGTCGGTCCGCTCGATTGGATTCCCGTCGACGAGCAGGGGGATCCGGTCGCGGCCGAGTTCCCGCACATCGAGACGTTCAATCCGGTCGTCGCGTCCGCCAGCGGCACGATCCCGCTGCGTCGGCTGCACCGGGACGACTGCTTCACCGTCTCCGCCCAGGTCCGCCTGGTCCGTCTCGACGCCCAGGGGGGGCTGGCGGAATCGGCCGCGGCCTGGGCCGACGGACAGCCTCTCGGTGAGGGGTTCGTCCTGGAATACTGCGATGCCTGTCATCCGTAGCGGATGAGCAGCTCCCGGCCGGCCGGCTGCCCCCGGGGCCGGCCGGCCGGGTCGCTCGGCCTCAGGTCATGATCGGAACGCAGTCGTAGCTCGTCGTCGTCCAGTGTCCGAAGCCCGGCGTGAACAGCGTCGGAGTGATCAGCCAGTGGTGCTCCACGGTGGCGACCATCTGGGTGTTGGTCGGACAGTGATTGAGGTGGGCGAGGAACGCGATCGGCCACAGCACCACCGGGTCGGACCCGTCCGGTGGGGCGAGCTCGTCGAAGATGCGTCGACCGAGCTGCTGCAGCTCGAGGGGGCCACCGGCGGCAGCCCGGTGGGCGAAATCGAGTGTCGCGGTCAGGTAACGAGCCCGCTCCTCGTAGGCGGCCAGCGCTTCCTCTCCGGACCGCGTGCCGAACAGGAGCAGGTCCTGCTCGGTGCCTTCGTCGAGGTCCCAGGCCACCGGTATGCGGACCTCGTCGCATCCGTCCTGCGCCCAGACCTGAAGGGAGACGATCGCCGTCCACAGGATGGCCACGTTTCTCGAGAGCTTCATCTCTTCCTCCTGAAGGTTTCGGTTCGATCTCCGAGCCGGGCTCGCCCTTCTGGGCGAACCCGAACGCCCCGCATGGGACCCTGCGAAACGGGACCGCTCAACTCCGACGCGACGGCAGGCGTGGGACGGAACCAGGAGGAGAGGGCGTCGGTCCACCGGCGAGACCGACGCCCCGAAGATCAGTCGACGGTGTCGAGACTGACGTCGAAGGGCTCGCCGGCGAGACACTCGTGGCGGGTCAGCTCGGCGCGATCCTCGGTCGGCTCGCCGCCACCGGTGAAGTAGAGGTCGAGGCTACCGCTCGACGGGCAGCGTACGTAGCCTCGGACGAAGCCGACGCTCCAGACGAAGGCGTCCCCGAACCCGAGGTCGGGCTCCGGTCCGATCACGCCCGGCGTGCAGGGGAAGCCGACGTCGAGCCACTGCCCCTGGGCGTCCAGGACGTAGAAGCCGTGCTCCCCCTCCGACGGACAGAGCATCTGGAAGGGACCGCCGACGAGCGGATCGAGCGCGAGTATCTCCCCGACCACGCAGTTGCGGCCGAGGACCGGATCGGGCTCGTCGAAGTAGTACTCCTGCCAGTACGGCAGCGCCTCCGAGCCGTCGACGCAACGGATGTGCTCGACGTCGCTCGGGATCGGCAGGAACGAGTGCCCGGGACAGTCCAGGAACTCGGAGACCGGCGCCCCGGTGGCGTCGAATCGGACGAGCTCCAGCGGATGGGTGCCGAGCATGCCTCCGCAGGCGACGTAGGTCACCGACAGGCCGGGCTCGGCGCGCGTGACGTCCAGGGGCTCACCCGCGGTGCAGGCGTAATCGGCGAACGGTTCGGGATCGCCCGTCGGAGTGTCGTCGCCGAGGAAGTGGAGCGCCAGGGACCCTTCGGTCGGGCAACCGACTAGGCCGCGCACGTGGCCGGAGCTCCAGTCGAAGGCCGAGTCGGGGGACGGAGCGATGCTGCCCGGAGCGCACGGCAGCGCCTCCTCGACCCGCGATCCGTCGGCGTCCAGGTGGTAGCGCACGACGGTGCCGTCGTCCGGACAGAGCGCCTGGAACGGGCCGCCGTTCAGGCCGAGGTTGACGATGTCGTCGACCGTGCAGTTCACTCCGAAGACCGAGCCGGTGGGGTCGCCCATCGTGTACTCCTGCCAGTACGGCGCACCCTCGGAGCCCGAGTCGCAGCGGACGTGAGTCGTTCCCTCGGGGAGCGGTATGAACGACGGCGCCGGGCAGTCGAGCAGCTCCGAGACCGGCTCGCCGTCCACGAACGTGACGGCTTCCAGGGGCTCCTCTCCGGACGTCCCCCCGCAACGGGCGAACGTCCGGACCGGACCGGAGTGGACGTTGCAGTCGGTGTCGTAGGTGTCGTCGAACCAGAGGAAATCGGGCCGGGCCGACGGCTCTCCGTGGTGCCCCGGGGCGGTGTGGTCGAGGTGTCCCTGGACCCGGGATTCTCGTACGTGGATCAGGACGTACGGATTCGTCTCCGACGCCGTTCCGTGGCAGATCCAGACCTTCTCCTCATTGCCGTTGCCCTTGTTCTTCGCCTGCGCTCCGTCGCCCGCGAGCGACGCCAGCGCGATCGCCGCCGCCAGGGTCGAGACGTTGCTCGATCGCATCGTGATGCCTCCTCGTGCAGGCCCCCGCACCAGCGTGCGGGAGCTCCCCCTCGACGGCCGCGCACCGCATGCGCGCGGCCGTCCGCCGGGTCCTGGACCCGCCTGGCGCGCACCCCGGGTCGAGGGTCGCGGTCCGACGACGCTCGGACCGATCGGCCGGCGGGAGAGGATCCCGCCGGCCGATGCCGCTCCGGGGAGCACGCCCAGGGCGAGTTGTAGCGACGGAATTCCGGTCGTTCCACCGGAAGAGCCTCGGGTCAGACGACGTCGCGGCGGAAGCGTCCGAGCCCCGAAACGAGGAGGGATGCGAGGTCGGAGGCGAACTTCTGATCGGAGACGCGCTGGCTCGCCGGCATGACGAACTGGGTCTCGACGTGGTGGCGGGTGGCGAAGATCAACGTCCGTAGCACGGCGGCGACGGTGTCGGTCAGCTCGGGCGACGGCTCCAGCCCCAGCGCTTCGATCACCAGGTCCCGGGAGCGACAGAAGTGGCGGTGGGCGAGCTCCTGGTGGCGAGCACGGATGCCGCGGTTCTGGGAGCCGAGCTCGAGGAACGCCCGGGTCGCGTGCTCGACCGCTCGTCGCTTGGCGACATAGCGGAGGATGACCTCACGGGTGAGCTCGGTGAGGTCGCCCCGCTGGGCCGAGAAGTGGCGGAACGACTCCTCGGCGAACGACTCCAGGTCGACGCACAGCTGCAGGTGCAGCGTCTCCAGGAGAGCCTCCTTGGTACGGAACCGCGTGTACAGGGTCCCGGTGGAGACGCCGGCCCGGATCGCGACGTCGCGGAGCGACAGGCCGCGGACTCCACGCTCCTCCAGAAGCTCTCGGGCAGCCCGGAGCAGCCGATCCATGGTCTCGCGCGAGCGTGCCTGCCGCGGCGGTGTGAGCCCCGAGATCGCGACGTTCGTGTAGTCCATCGTCCACCCCCTTTCCGCTACCGTGGCCCTCCTACGGTCCCGACCGTCCTGCGAGACCGTGTCGATCGGTAGACGACCGACGCCGATGGTCGTTGCTCGCGGGGAACCGAGCCGGAGCGCGCGCAACGGCGTCGATGACGGGGAATCTCGATCGGCAGCTGGCCCTTGGACGGGCCCGGTGGCGTGCTGGTGCGCTGCCGATTCCG
Source organism: Alatinidae sp. Z8VKAUB7J3 (assembly GCA_010016025.2). Lineage (NCBI taxonomy): Eukaryota > Metazoa > Cnidaria > Cubozoa > Carybdeida > Alatinidae > Alatinidae sp. Z8VKAUB7J3. The sequence continues at coordinate 8,975 of JAAAKM020000381.1, read as the reverse complement.
GGAGAACCCACCGATGGACCTCCGAGCTCTCACGCCGTTCGTTACGCGGGCTGCCGGCCTGGTCGCCGCGTTGGCGACCGGCGCGGTCGCGGCCGACCACGTCCGTTTCGACGGCGGCCTTCCTTCCGATCTCTACTTCACGAGCGGCGGCTACTCGGAGCTGCCGGCCGGGCCGGCCTCCGGGGACGTGGTGGCGGTCGCCGTTCCGGAGAGCCGGGACGGCGAGCTCTCCGTCCTGGTCTGGTACGCCGACGGCACGATGAGCGAGGGCAGCGTCGACGAGCTCGACCTCCACGAAGGACCGAAGGCGGTCGGCTATCCCGCCGGTCTCGGTCCCGCCGACGTGGTCGGCATCGCCGCTGGCTCCGACCCGGAGCGCCTGGTCGCCTGGTACTCGAACGGCACCTACAGCGTCGGGACCGCGACCGAGCTGGCCCGGCACCGCGAGCCGGCTCCCTACGCCGTTCCGTCGTGCGTCTCGGTCGAGTCGATCGTCGGCATCGGTCTCGGGGGCGAGCCGGAGCGCGTGATCGCCTGGTACTCCGACGGCACGTACAGCGAGGGCACGGAGTGGCAGCTCGATGCGCACGCCCCGCGCCAGGCCTACGTCGGTCCTCCCGGCTCCGTCACCCTCGGTGCCGCGATCTCGAACGCCCGGGACGATGCGGTGGTGTGGAGCCAGGGGGACGTCGCCGCCGGCGTGAAGTACATGTGCTGCAAGCCGGGCGGCTCCGACGACGAGTGCTTCTGGGCCGACGAGGACACCAACTGCATGTCCTGGATCAAGTACGAGTGTGATTGCGACGGCTCGAACGGTTGCCTGTGCGAGTCGTGCGAGCCTGGCTGCGAGGGGGACACGCTCCCGCCGATCAGCTGAGCTCCCCCGGGAACGAGGCCCGACACGCGCGGGTCGGGCCTCGACCGGTCCGACGTGCCGCTCAGGTCGCGAGCGAGCGCGGAACTCCGATCAGCCGGGCGACGCCCCAGCGGAACAGTCGGTCCGGCAGCACCTCGCGCAGCCGGAGGGCGGCGTGGGTGTCGACGCCGACCCGGTAGCGGAGGCGCGGACGGCGCTCGGTCGCGGCCCGGACGATCACCCGGCTGACGTTGCCGGCCGGAGCCATGTATTGCGCCAGCCGCTCCTGCTTCGACTCGACCGCGGCCACCAACGGGGCGTACGGGCCGTCCTCCGGCGTGGCGCGCACCAGGCTGCCGCGGTCGAACTCCGTCCGGTGGGCGCCGGGCTCCACCAGGATCGCGGCGATGCCGAACGGCTCGAGCTCGTAGCTCCACGCCTCGGTCAATCCCTCCAGCCCCCACTTGCTGGCGTGGTAGGCACCGAACAGAGGAAAGCTGATCCGCCCCCCGGCCGACGACACGTTGATGATCCGCCCGACACGCCGACGGCGCATCATCGGCAGGAAGGCCCGGGTGGTCCGCACCGGCCCCACGAGGTTGGTGTCGAGCTGACCCCGGAGCTGCTCGATCGAGACGTCCTCGAGCGCTCCCGCGAGACCGTAGCCGGCGTTGTTGACCAGCACGTCGAGCTGCCCGTAGGTCGCCTCGACGTGGGCGTGACAGCGATCGATGGTGTCGGCGTCGGTCACGTCGAGCTCCTGGACGTCGACGGTCAGCCCGGCGGTCGTCGCCTCCTGCTCCAGGCGGTCGCGTCGCTCGAGACGCCGCATCGTCGCCACCACCCGGAAGCCGGCACGCGCCAGATCGAGACAGGCGTGCAGGCCGAAGCCGCTGTTGGATCCGGTCACCAACGCCACGGGAGCGATCATGTCGAGGCCCTCTTTGGTTCGAAAATTCGACAACCATCGAATCGTTGGCGCCACGAAGACGATCTTCAGCGGGTAGCGGTGAAGAAGCTCGAGAGAGCGTCCAGCGCGGCGTCGTCGGCCCGGCAGCGAAGGTACTTCCCGTCGCGCTCGGTGGTGATCAGGCCGGCGTTGACCAGCTCCTTCACGTGGTGAGAGACCGTGGGAGCCCCGATGTTCAGCCGCGCCATGATGGTGTGGACGAAGCAGCCGTCGCCGGGCTCGATGGAGGCGCCGCTGGAGCGCGCGATCTCGACGAACAGCCGGAACCGATTCGGGTTCGACAGCGCCTTGAACATCTTCACCAGGTGCTGCGGCTCGGACATGGGCAATCTCTCCTTCGATTCGACGATTCGATAATAGTCGAACCGTCCTTCCTCCTCCAGTCGGCCGAGCCAGGGAAACGCCGTCCAGGCGATCTCGGGTGAGGGAAGAGCCGGTAGAGAGTCGTCTTTATTTTTGCCGACCGGATAGTCGGTAAAAAATGGCCGGTTTCACCCCGAGAATGCGTGATACCGGGCGAAGACTGAAGCGAACGAACCTCTCCGGGCCGGAGGGCTCCGGGGTTTCGAAAAAAAACAAACCGACCGATTGGTAAATGGGGCCGAGGGCCCCGGGAGGCCGCCATGACCCGCTCGAACGCCATCGTCCGCCCGCTCGTGCTCGCCGTGCTCGTCGCCGGGACCGCCCCGAGCTTCGCCCAGGAGGCCGGCTACTGCTTCCATCAGCTCGGCACCTTCGGGGGGCCCCGCTCCCACGCCTACGGCATCAACGACGTCGATCCGCCCCAGGTCACCGGCCACGCGGACGTCCCGAACGGCCGCCATCGTGGCTACGTCTATCAGGACTGGAATGCGAGCGTGCCGCTCGACATGGCGATTCACGGCCTCGAAGGGGGCGGCGTCATCGACGGCTGCACCAACGAGCCGCAGTGCAACACGACCGCGATGGGGATCAACGACCACGGCTTCCTGGCCGGAGTCGGCACCCTGCCCACGACTCACCACGCCACCATGTTCCCGCCGCTGGTCGACCTCGGCACTCTGGACGCCACGCCGGACGCCGAGAGCTACACGCGCGACGTGAACGAATCCGACGAGCTGGTGGGCAAGTCCGAGCTCACGGTGGACGGCGCGCTCCAGACGCACGCCTTCTTCTTCGACGGTGTGCTCGTGGACCTCGATCCCGGCTCCCCGCTCTACAGTGAGGCGAACGCGATCGACGACGCCGGACGGGTGGTCGGCATGCGCGACGGCTACGCGACGGCGTGGCACCGTAGCGGGGCGAGCTGGGAGCGCGAGGCGATCGATCCCCACCGCGGCAGCAATGCCTGGGACGTCGACGGAGAGTCGGTGGTGGTCGGCGAGTCGGCCTCCGGGCCGGTGGCCTGGAAGCGCGTCGCCCGCGGCTGGTCGCGGCGTGAGCTGGGGCCGGCCGGAGGGGTAGGGGCCGCCTACGGGGTCAACGCCTCGGAGTCGATCGTCGGTACGCTCGAGATCGACGGCGTGCCGCACGCCCACCTGTGGTCTCCCGTCGACCCTCACTCCGGCGAGTGGACCGCCGTCGACCTGAACGCCGACCCGGCGATGCCGGCGGGCTGGGTCATGACCGAGGCCCGGTCGATCAACGAGGCCGGCTGGATCGTCGGCAAGGGGTTCCCGGACGCCGACGGAGACGGCCGACTGGACGCGGACGAGTTCGAGGTCGCCATCGTGCTCCAGCCAGTCGAGGATCGGGTCGCTTGTCGATAAAAACAAACCGCCCGTCCGGTAAATTTATGTTCGAGATGCTCTCTCAAGGATCGGCCAGGATTCCGTGCCGGACCACGTCGGCGGTCCGGCGCAGGAACTCCTCGGTCGCCACTCCGAAGAACCGATCCACCCCGAACGACACCTCGGCCGTCGCGTACTGCATGAACATCCGCATGGTGAACATCAGAGCGAACTCGACGGTCAGCCCCGGGCGCAGCTTGGCCTCCACCGCCTCGGCTCGCCCGGACTCGGCCAGGGTCGCCACGAAGCGCTGCGCCATGCTGCGGTAGGACGGCTGGAGGTGACGGCCCTCGAACTCCACCGCATCGACGAACACCAGCAGCGTGTAGCGCCGCTCCTGCTCGAAGCCGTCCAGCACCGCCCGACCCACCCGCTCCAGCTCGTCCGGAAAGGCCCCGTCGAGCAGCACCCGGTTGATCGGGAACTCGGGTCGGGCCAGCTGTTCCTGGTAGTGCTCCATCAGGGTGCGGAAGATCGCCGCCTTGTCACCGAAGTGGTGGTAGACGTTGCCCTTCGACAGCTCGGCGGCGTCGGCGATCTGGGCGGTCGTGGTGCCGTGGTAGCCCTGGGTCGAGAACAACTCCAGCGCCGCCTCCAGGATACGGGCTCGGCTGCGCGACGTTCGCTCGTGTTGCTGCATGGCTCCGTGACTCCTCGACGGTGTGCCGCGAGGTCGATTCTAGTCGACTTCTTTTCCGTCCTCCCCCTCACACGGACGCCACCCGGGTCCGGCGACCGGATCCGAGCCCGCCGCCATGGTATTCTCGATCGAGACGCGATCATCCATGGGCAAGGAGGGAACGGGTGTGCGAACGATCGGTGTGATGTGCATCGGACTGATCTGGGGCGCCTCGTGCGTCCAGGCGCAGGACTGGATCGAGGCGCTCGGCGGGCCGGGGCTCGATCGCCTGCACGCGGCGGTGGAGCTCGACGGACGGATCGTGCTGGGCGGATCGAAGAACGAGGAGCCGGGCGCGTCCGAGGGCTGGCTCGTCGGCGTCGACGCGGACGGACGGTTGTTGTTCGATCGCAGCTTCGCGGTCGACGGAGCGCTCGTCGACGTCGCCGCGCTCGCCGTCGCCGACGGGGTGTTCGTGGCTGGCCACCAGAGCGGCCTCGAGCTCGAATCGGACGTGTTCGTGATGCTGTTGTCGCGCCAGGGCACGGTCCGGTGGCAGACCCAGCTGAGCCTCGACGGCACCCAGCGGGTCGGCGATCTCCTCGCCCTCGACGACGGTGGCGTGCTGGTGGTCGGGAGCACCCGGGCCGTGGGCGAGACGCGGGCCGACGGCTGGTGGGTGGAGCTCGGGCCGGACGGCGACGTGCTCTCCCAGATGGCGCTCTCGACCCTCGGGGACGATGGTTTCCACGCCGTCGCCGAGCGGCCCGACGGCGGCTACCTGCTCGCCGGCCACGCGGGCATCGGTCGCGCGGTCGACGGCACTCAGGGGTGGCTGGTCGCGCTCGCCAAGGACGGTACCGTCGACTGGGAGCAGGGCTACGAAATCTCCCAGGGCGAGCGACTGAGCGCGGTCGTCGCCACCGCCGATGGCTGGGCCGCCTTCGGCAACGCGTTCGACAACGGCTTCTTCCGTGGGGATGCCTGGCGACTCGACGTCGACGAGCTCGGCAACGTGATCGACAGTGAGCTGTTCGGCAACTTCGAGCAGCTCGGGCACGACGCCTTCGTCGACGCGGCCCCGACCCCCTCGGGCGGCATCCTCGCGGTCGGCAGCAGTGAGACCATCGTCGGCCCGGGCGGGCTCAGCCAGCAGCTCTGGGCGACCGAGATCGGCGCCGACGGGCAGACGGTATGGTCGCGGCACTTCGGCCCTCAGAGCTACGACAGCGCGACGTCGATGGTGGCGCTCGACGGCCAGATCGTCCTCGCCGGCTGGGCTCAGCTCACCGTGCCCGACATCCACGACGCGCTGATCGTGAGCCAGACGGTGCCGCCCGAGGACGTCGTCGGATGTAGCTTCACGGGCGTGCTCGGCGGACAGGCGACTCCCTTCACGCCGATCGTCAACGTGCCGGTCACCACGGTTTCGTCGACCTCCGCGATCGCGGTCGCATCGGAGCTGGTGCCGCTCGGCACCCCCACCGGCGTGCGGGAGCTGTGTCGCTGACGCTCCCTGGCTTCCGGTGAACGCCGTGGGCCGAAAGCTTCGGCCCGCGGCGCGGTCAGATCCGTGCACTGTGCGTGTCTCTGTCGGCCACCGACCCGATGGAGCACTCCTCCTTCGAGCCCTCGGGCCCCGCCCCGCCTCGAATCCTCCCGGGCCCGAGCTCCGTGGCACGCTCCCTGCATTGACGCACCTCCCTTCGAACATCGACGACGGTGCTCGAGCGTCGCTCGAGCTGGAGGTGAGTCATGAACGCCCCGCGCGCCCGCTCGCTCGGCCTGCTGCTGTCGGTCACGACGGCCCTGGCCGCGGAGCAGCTACCGAACGACCCCGTATCGTCCCGCCACATCGAGCTGACGTCTTCGGGAGTCGTCGACACTCCGAACGGCAGCTACGACTACGACGTCTTCGTCAACTACGCCTATCCCTGCACGCGCAGCGGCTACGCGACCTTCATGACGGCCAAGCGCACCGACGACCTCCTGGTCGACGACGCGCCGATGCTCGTTTACCTGGACGGTCAGAACGGCGGCTTCTACTGGACGCCGACCGGCGGCGAGCCGCGGTACACCCCGGCCGGGCAGGAGCACCACGGGGACCAGGTCGACGAGGGAGAGTTCCTGGCGAGCTTCACCAGCAAGGAGCTGACCCGTCGGCTGCTCGCCCACGAAGGCGACCACGGGCCGTTTCGTTTCTTGAGCCTGGGGTACTGTCACCACGACTACCACATGGGCCTGGGCAAGGAGAGCGAGTCCAACCCGAACCCGCCGGCGTGCGCGGCCGGCAGCTCCGACGGCGGCGAGGCCTGCACGGTCGCCGGTCACGCCGGCGGAATGGAGCCGCGCCGTGCCTCGGGCGCGCTCGCCAACATGGCCGCGGTGCGTTACCTCCTGCACGAGGACAACCCGGTCAGCCGGACGACCAGCTCGGTGATCGTCTACGGCGTCGCCTCCGGAGCCTTCGGGGCTGGAGCGCTCGCGAAGCTGGTGCACGAGAACGTCGGGCCGGGGCTGGTCGACGGCGTCGTCCTCGACAGCGCCCTGAACGCCTACTACGGCTGGTACTCGTTGCTGCCTCCCTACGCTCCACCGGAGTGCGACTTCACGGTGTACGACCATCCCGAGTTCGTCGACGAGCTGCGTTCCAAGCTGGGCTTCTTCGGCGAGGACCGCAACACCGACGAGTGGACCATGGGGGCCGGAGAGCCGCTCGGCGAGACGCCGCTGTTCGTGATCTGGCCGCGAGAGGACCAGGTAGCCTGCTTCGACACGCCGATCGAGCTGCACGAGACCTACGTCGATCCGTGGGGAGGCCGGCACGACGTCCTTCCGGGGACGGAGGTCCGGTTCCGGCCGGTCTCGGACCAGGTCGTGGCCTCGCACCAGGCGCGGGGCGTGCGCTCGCGCTACCTCCAGACGTGTGTCGACGACCCGCGCAAGACGCCCTACCTCTGCGACCTGCGAGTGCCGACCGCCGAGGCGCACGTCGACGCCGGGGACCACGATCGCCTGGTCTGGGGCGAGCCCGACCCGCTCGGAACCGGCGGCGTGCTCGACCCCGACACCTACGCCGGCGACTATGTCGGCGAGATCGTCGACTGGGTGTCCTGCCGGATGGGCGAGTCGAGCTGCCCGGAGGAGTGATGCCGGCGGGTCACGCACCGCAGGAACCTGAGCTCGCGGCGCGACCCGGCTTGACAGGATCCCGCGCTCTCCGTAGCCTGCGAACGAGGCCGTCGGCGTCCACGCGGACGCCGGCGGGAGCCCTTCCGGTCCCGAGAGAGGTCGCCGATGAGGAGAGCCGGGCGGTCGTTCGGATCGCGTGTCGCCTGCGCCACGGCCGTGGCCGTGACGACGTCGACGCTGTCGGTCGCCGCGCCGTCCTCGCCGAGCCCCGGCGAGCTCGTCGAGCGGATCGTGTCGCGATCGAACCCGACCCAGAGCTACGCCCTGTACCTCCCCTCGAGCTACACGCGCGAGCGGCTGTGGCCGGTGCTGATCCTGATGGACCCGCGCGGCCGCGCGCTGGTGCCGATGGAGCTGTTCCGGCCGGCGGCCGAGCGACTCGGCTACGCCATCGTGAGCTCGTACGACACGCTCAGCGACGCCACCTGGGAGCCGAACGTCACGGCGTTCCGGGCGATGAGCTCCGACCTGCCCGGCCTGTTCTCGGCCGACCCGACCCGGCTCTACCTGGTCGGCTTCTCCGGCACCACGATGGGGGCCTGGGACCTCGCCAACCCGCTCGCCGGCCACGTCGCGGGGATGATCGGCTTCGGCGGCGGTCGGCAGCCCTGGGCGCAGCTGCCGGAGCGCGACCTGTACGGTTATTTCGGCGCCGCCGGCACGACCGACTTCAACTACGAGCGGATGGTCGAGCTCGACGAGCAGCTCGACGAGCGCGGCGTCCGCCACCACGTCACCGACTTCGAGGGCGGCCATCAGTGGGGTCCTCCGTCGGTGTGCGAGCGCTCGCTGGAGTGGATGGAGCTCGACGCCATGCACCGGGGACTGCGCGGGCGTGACGCCGAGGCGGCCGCTGCCTGGTACGCGAGCTGGATGGCGGCGGCGGCCGAGCACGAGGCGGGCGGGGACCCGTTCCGGGCCTGGCGCGATTACGGTGCGATCGTCGCTCAGTTCGACGGCATCGTCGACGTCGGCACCGCGCGGGCGAGCGTCGAGCGCCTCGGACGTTCTCGTGGAGTCCGCCGGGAGACCCGGCACCGGCGTCGTCTGTCGGCCGAGCACCGTCGCTTCGTGAGCTCTTTCAGCCGCTACCTGGAGGTGTTCCGAGAGCGACCCGCCGGGCCCGAGGTGAACCAGGCGCTGGCACGTCTCCAGCTCGAACACCACGTACGGCGGAGCCGAGACGGCGACGCGCTGCTCGATCGGCAGGCCTCGGAGCGGCTGCTGTCGATCTTCCACGTCTACGCGGTCTTCTACGGTCCGCGCGAGCTGTTGGCGGCAGGCGACGCCCGGCGCGCGGCCGATCTGGTTCAGATAGGCAAAATCCAGACTATTACCAACACGAGGGCGAAGAGCACCGCTCGTGAATTGGCCAAACTACGCACAAATGAGGTATTTTTAACCAACGAACGGGTGATTGGATCTTAAGGAATTTTGATATTTAGAAGGGCCTCATGACTCAGAACTCTTATTTTAAATCCCGACCGGCATTAAGCTTCTGATTTTCCTTTTAAAGCAATCTATTGATTCAGTTGGTTTTTGTCTGGTGTGCCCCTGTTTTGTCTCTAT
>JAAAKM020000380.1:0-26097 GCA_010016025.2 Alatinidae sp. Z8VKAUB7J3 | reverse complement strand
GTAGTAGTAGTAGTTGTTCTTGTTCTTGTTCTTGTTCTTGTTCTTGTTCTTGTGGTAGTTGTACTAGTAGCAGGCAATAGTAGTAGTAGTAGTAGTAGTAGTAGTAGTAGTAGTAGTAGTAGTAGTAATAGTAGTAGTTGTTGTAGTTGTAGTAGTAGCAGGCAATAGTAGTAGTAGTAGTAGCATTAGTAGTAGTAGTTGTAGTAGTTGTAGTAGTTGTACTAGTAGTAGTAGTAGTAGTAGTAGTAGTAGTAGTAGTAGTGGTTGTAGTAGTAGTAGTTGTAGTAATAGTAGTAGTAATGGTAATAGTAGTAGCATAGTAGTCGCAGTAGTATTACTAGTATTAGTGATAGTAATAGTAGAAGCAGTACTTGCAGCAGCAGTAAGAGCAGTAGTAATGAATAATGGTGGTGATGATGAAGATATCTGCAATAGCTGTAGTGGGGGCTATGGTGGAACGGGTAGTTCTTGTGGTAGTTGCAGCAATTATAGTTCAGGCCGGTCTGGATTAAGAGAGGCACTTTCAGTTAGAAAGAGAGGGATGTACGTTAATCTGCAGCTTACCTTGTGTGGCGATAAATTTGTCTTTCTTGTTATATCCCTTGAAAAAAGAAAATAATGGGAGTATCAAGCTTGCTTTTCATTGCTTATATTGATTGGACGTGAGATGCTTTATACGATTGATAATAGAAGATGTACCAATAAATGATGTGAATTATCCAATTGAACATGTATAAAAATTATCTACATTGCTACTACGTTGCCATTGATTGTAGATGATGGTAACTGAAATGCCATGGACAAGGCGTGAATTTGACAGACACACTTACAAGACAGTAAATTAGTACTCAGGAGCAAGAAAGCGATCCACATCCGGGTCTATAAATTTAGATTATACACATTTACAACGGACGTTGTTTTGTCATTAGTAACTGACAAACAGCTTTAGAAAGATAAAAACATTGCATAAATGTCAGGAAATAACAACATAAGTGGCTTCTTAGGCAAGTATACTTATAATGCTGTGGGATATACTTATAACTGACGATATGTTGTCACCAATTACCGTTACAAAAAAGGGAAAAGGCTCTATCAATTTTAAAAGGCAAAACTATGAATTGCTTCCTAGTCAAGCACTAGTGTCATGATAAAGTATTTACTCTTCTACTCCACATAATTTACTGTAACCAGTAACTGACAAAAAGCTTAACAAAAGCTGTAGAAGCGAGTAAACGTTGTAGTGACGTCAATCAAAAAAATAACATCTCTAATTTTCTGTTACATCGGTATGGAACTACATTGTAATGGCAGCACATCTGAGTTGCAACGATAAAGGACAGGGTTCAACTCTTCGTAGTCATACATTATAATGTAAGCCTAATATGTTAATATTTAACTACACCAAAAGGCCACCCTGACATGACGTTCAAGAGAAGAAAAACAGTATGACTGGCTTTTCGGGCAAGCGTACTTAAAACGATGCAGTATCAACTCATTTACTTCAGATGACTTCCTACGACCAGTTACTAGCAAAATGGTCACTTCATGCTCTTAAAGGCTTATATTCAAAGTATTTCTTAGGAAAATATACTTACGTCGATGTAGTTGGCATTAATGTAGTCTGACCCTGGCATGTTGTCAATTGTGTTTAGAACAACTCTGCTGTGATCGTCTGAAATGAAACAAATACGGAAATGATGGTACTGAAAAGCCCTGCGAAGCTGTTGTAAATGCAGAGAGTACGGGCCGTGCTGTAGTGATATTCCAATAACTCTGAAATATAACTCTAAAATACCTTTGCGTTTTCGTTAGTCTGTTGTTGGGAGGTAATATTTTAATAAAGACATAGAGAGTATGTCTGCTTCATTTATTTAACAGCGAACCTTACACATGTTAAATATGTTCCGATGTCTCGTATTAATCAGGACATACTCTCGGGTGTCTAATTGTAGGGGGGGGGGAATTCCATTTTCGGGCAATTTCACTACCCATTTCATATTACCATGACCCCCCTGGTAAAGAAATTTTTTTCGGGACTACTAGCCCCACTCCGTATTTAAACCCTTTATTATTAGGTCCGCAGGGTAAGAAACAAAATGTAAAACTAGTGGAACTTCTTCTTCTTTAGTGTTCAAACAAGTCAAAGCAATTGCCTTCCTCTTTGTCAGCTGCAGGAGTTACTTCCCTTTCACTGGTAACTTTCCTTTTGACCAACACCCCGTATATTGTCACCCCTCCCTTTATTGTACTTTAGTGAAGGCACCAACTCCCTGCTATTAAATCCCCCTCAAAATTAATCACACGAGAGTACAGGTCTATGTGAAAAGATATAGTCTCCTTACACCTGATATTAAAGGTGTAGATTTTTAGTAGGGGTTACAACAGCCAACACAATCTAAACATCTCATAATAATAGAAGCGTCACTTTCATAAGGGTCTGTGGTGTTCACGTCACTAGTGCCAGTCTTCCCAACGTATATAACCGCTATCTAATGATGTATTTGAGAGATTGGGATGAGGAGGAGTTTATGTAAAGACGTTATCTTCTTAGTTCTTAGTTAAAGATATACAGGAGTTCTCGCTTATAGAACTCATTGAAAGCAATTCGTATTCTTGATGTGATTACTTCTTCCGCCCATACACTACAGGGTCGACTGAGAATATTCCATCAAAAATAGTTTATGATTTGTAAACTGTTGTATTCTTAATACTCCAAAAGCCGATAATATGTCCTGCACTTTGAAGTTGTAAACTTAACATCTCGTCTTGCACAAATTTAGTAGATTGACCCGTTTACTATCACGATGAACTCAATAGAAATGACCCCTTCAATGAACTTAACTAAATCAAAGGAAAATAAACCATGTATAACTTCATGCTATAAAATACATCAATATACAACTAAAAAGATAGAAAAGATTATTACAGAGAAACTAAAGAGAGAAATAGAATTAAAGAATTGCAGAGAAAAAGCAATAACTTTAGATAAAATGGACGAAACAAGATAGAACAACGGATATTATGCATAGCAAAGCAAAAGAAGAAATCAAATAAAAAATAAAAAAGCATCCACTTCAACAATATAAAGCGAAATAATTGATATTAAAGGATCCAAGAGTAAATTACTCAAAGTAAATGATAGAGTAAAATAAAACAAAAACAACAATACTACTAAAAATAAAGCTAATATTAATGAAAATAAAATTATAAAAAATTCTATTTACCAAATAAGTAGCTCACAATAATAATAATAATAATAATAAATATTATTATTATTATTATATTTTATTCCATCTGTGGACATTTTTAATAAGTGGCTAAGAGACAATATTAATAATAATAATAATCTAATCGTTATTATGAGTCATTATTGTTTTTCAAACATCAGATGTACTTTTTTCATAAAAATGATAATTTTAAACTTTATGCATTTATTTCGCTTCGAATAATACAATAATACCACCATTACTCATTTTACGGGCATAACGGTTATAAGTACGATGTACGCTTTCCTTTAAAAACAATTGTAAAAAATATTAAAAAATGATGATAAAACGTAATTAATGATATCATTAAACAGAATCACCTCATTTTTTAAAAAATTATGAGCTATCAAAATCGTGACATTGTTACCCTGTTCAGAATTGTTGACATGAAAAGACCAATTAAGACACGAAGAAATTACACATTAACAATAAAAGCGGTTTAAAAGACAATACTTCGAATAAGGACCGGCCTGTCAAGCTTCCAAAGTGTCACCCTTAAATACCCCTGGACTTAATATCCCCTTCCAAGATCATTAGACAAAGACAAAGGTCTTCCATCAAAGCTACTGTTAGGTTGTCAAGGTTCCCTATGATTACTTCCGTTATGCTCGTATGACGTAATCTTTATGTCCAGTATATAATAAAGTGCAATTAGTTCAATAGTCAGTTGTTGTTCAGTTGTCATGTAGAGAAGAAGGTAAGAAAATTGGAAAACGCATTGCTCTAGTTTTGACTTGAAGGAATCGAATCTTTTGTCAATCACGACAGCTACCTTACTTAAAACTCTCCGTCAGAATTCCCTTGCTACATAGTGCCAGTTTTTTGCGTAATTATCCCCTTACACGTATTATCGATGGTCATTTTTCTGTCTACATATCCTCTTTTACAATACAGTTACAATACTGCTTACATACCCCTTTTAACATTCCTGATGTGTGATTTTGGCGATGTAGGAACCGCCATCTTGAATTATGGCCGTTTTGATAGGAATATACTGACAAAGTTTAACGTGAGTGACTTTTCTTTGCCTTTGGTAAAATTCAGGATTTAAAAATATTTTCTATAAGCATCCTATTTATGAGATATCCCTTATTGAGTTTTCCTACCAAGTTTGATCCGAATATTTCCCATCTATTATACCCTAATGATATCCCCTATTTATATGGATTACTAATCCAGATCTTCAACATTAAAATTACGACGTTAGAAACCCGAAAGTGTTTTGATAATTAAACTCTACAGCAAAGTGTCAGAAAAGGTATCCTTTATATAAAGAAGTTAAGAATCGTCACCAAGATAGCTTCTTCGGATAACCCGGAGGTGGAGTCCCGAGTTCTGTGGTTGGCGATTATAATCAGGAGAAGTTGCGCTTAATAGAAGGCAGGTGCTTTTCTGATTAACCGAACGGAACGCAAAGCGACTAATTCACTACCGTATACTGAGGCATGAAAATGACTGACATTAATTATTTACGCCGAAATTCAGCCTTCAACTTAGACTTTGCTCTATTTGTTACCAAGATACATGTTTTTGACCGACCACAGGGGACATTCAATGATTTCTGAAAATAAATACAATACAGCCTTAATTAGCTTCTATCCTGTAACCCTAGTGATACGTATAATGTAACGAAGAAGCAATTTGGGGCTTGTCCAAGCTTTGAAATAAAGGAACCTCGCAACGATCTACCGAGGCAATCAAGGTCTAGTTAGAACAATTCTTGGTTCGATTCTTAAATACATGAATTGAAACTTTCTAGTATATCTATCGAGATACGTTCTGTTAGAGCTAAAATAACGAAATGATTCTCGGGGGACAAACATTTTGTCCCACCAAAAATTTTTCCGGCGAAGATTTTGCCGGACATTGATTTCTCCGATAAGGTATGGAAAATTCATTGCAACTTTCGATCGAAATAAAGATCTAATCGAAAACGACGTATTTGTATTAGATGAGAATGCACTTAAAAGTTCTGATTCAAAGCAGAACGACACCATCAAAAGAAACTTTAATTCTGCATCTTAATCAATAATCAATTAATCCGTGTACTACAAGCCTTGACATTTTGAAATAAATAAATAATAATAAGTAATAATAAAACGTAATAATAGTAATAAGTAATAATAAATTTACGATAAAATATCTGTAGGTGTCGCACAGTAGACAATAGTCCGATCTGTATTTTGCAAAGACGTACAGTTACTACACGTTGTATTTTAGCACCTATTGTTGTTGCAGGTTGGTGTGCCAATAGCTAGAAGTTTAATTTGAGATGACGACCTTCTTCAATATTTACTCTCTTCTACGGTATTTTAAGTTTATCCTAGCCACCAAAATTAGCAAATCAACTACTGCTTGGCTGCTAGCGCTAGGAAAAGTGACTTTTTGTATCACTTGAAGACTTTTCTAAAACGGAAACTTAAATAAGAGAAAGTATCAGTCCCTGTCCTACACCTTCTTTCTCCCCTAGGCGGAAACATTGCTACAAGAGTCAAACTGACAACAATAACATACTACTTACAAGCAACAATGTTGGCATATCTGTTCTTGCATTTGTTTTCTGCGCGTTGGCATATTTCGTATGTAAATTCTCCCTCTGGTTTAATGCTCTACAAAACACGGATGGAAAATAAGATAAACTACATGTACCAAAAGAGCGAATGAAATACAAGGAAAATTACACACCCACGTGAGTGTCGTTCGCAGTATAGGCTATCGTTCCTTCCGAGGTGCAAAAGATCACAATAATCTGGTACACGCTTTATGAGCAATCTGAAAATAATTTCAGTGTAATACTAGCAATCGTAAAACTGAATTGATGATCTTCCTCAATAATCTCGAAGTCTCGACGTAATCTCACAAAAATCTTGTACAGTGTAATCTGCTGAAAACGTTCACCTAAGGAACTGAAAAATTTCCACGGTTTGTGTGGGGTAGCCGTTTGCTATCAAGGTTTGGTATGGATGAGATTTAACTTTAATATCGTGAGAGGTCCCTCCAATCGTACATGAAGTGATTGTATTGCTATACTCCGGTCTTTCAATCAAAGACCCCTGATGAGCAGTGGGCCCGACATTGAAACGACCCTGAATAAACTGAAAAACCGCCGAACCGGCTAACTAATAAGTAAAGGGCAGCTTGGGCGTCCAAAAGCGCCCCTCAATTTTGACTACCTGGCAGAGAAGCAAGCCATAAGGCAGGAAGTATTGTTACATTGCACTCCCTTTAGGCTATTTGTAAAACATGAAATGGCACAAATAACTATTTGGGAACTTGCTTGCAGTGATTGATTGATTATTCAAGTGTGGACATTCAAGAAGAGATAACCTGCTAAGAGTGGGGAGGCTACAGAAACTGGATGTAAATATAGGAAATTCTGTGAAATTAAAAAAAATGATATTTTACAAAATCAATGTCCAGATTTAAAATATAGATATGAAAAGGTTTGAGAAAGACCAAATAATCATCCGGCAAACATTGTGCAATCGAATACAACAGTAATGTACAGCATACTTTTACTGGGAAATAGACCTCATAAAAGATGTAGAATGACATCAGAGATGTGGAACGACACCAGAGATGTGGAACGAGATCAGAGATGTGGAACGCCACCAGACATGTGGAACCACACCAGAGAGGTGGAACAATACCACAGATGTGGAACAACACCAGACATGTGGAACGACATCACAGATGTGGAACGACACCAGGGATGTGGAACGAAACAAGAAATGTGGAACGACACCTGAGATGAGGAACGACACAAGAAGTATGGAACGACACCAAAGAACGACATCAACTTACCTTGAATTCTTGAATAAAGTCCTGATCTTTGTTGGCATGGTGACGATCACAGTAATCGCGAAGTTCATCGACTGGTATCTGGCACATGATGGTGAAAGTGCGGACTTTGGCTTTACTGCCTCCGTTTGCTGAAACAAGCAAATAAAGCTGGTATTAATAAACTCTAAGTACTCTACAGGCTCGTACCTATTGCCAGAGAGAGAGAAAGGAAGGACAATCCTGGACAATTTGCAGAAGAGAGCTTCTTGAGCAACTGATTGAAATAAAAGTATCAATGCATGCACCTTTTGACACCAGATATGCTCTTAATGGCTATGATACACGGCCTCTCTAAAGTAAATTTGTCCCTGCCGTCGCATCGGTTTAACCTTTATAACATAAAAGTGCTCTTTCGTGTTGGTGCGGTGTCCTTCTTATGTACATGTTTACCTTTGGTGACTAATTGTAATCGTATCCAATTAAAACATGTCTTTTGAGTGATAAACGTGTTACAATTCTACTTTTATTATGTGCTGTTTAACAATGATAGAGAGAAGCGCAAAATATCGAAGGGGCAGGGGAAGACATAGAAGATAGACGATTGACGTTGAGTACTGGACAAGTATAAAGTGTTTAATCTGCGCAAGAGAAGCTTCTGTCAGAAGGCACCTGTGAGTAACGAGTAACCCCAAACAAACTGATGTAGCTGCGATCGGTAGGTAACAGGTAGGCATTTGTGTCCACTGATCGTCCTTTGGTTACATATATGTTCTTTTGACAGGGGCCTCACCTTGCGGATAAAAACACTTCTTGTATGTCAAACTAGCAAAGCCTTGTAATTTACCCCAGCTCTCCAATGGGCCTCAATCCGATTTATTGCGCAGCAGTTGAATGCCTCTTGAACACAATAGGACTGGAGCTGTTTATCGAGCAAGTGCTCTGCAAATGAGTGTAACAACCTCTTAACTTCACAGTCTAGTAGAGCCAATAAGGTTCATAAAACGCGTCCTTAAGCCAAGTTATCTCATCGGCCAAATGTGGACAGACTTAGCCTTTTCTACAGATAGTACCATCAGAAGTGTTCAAATGAGCTATTGTCACTGGTTCCAGCCCCGTTTGTTTCATCTCGGATGACCCGGTTTTCCCAACATCTTCATCCTTATGCTGTTGTTTTCCCCTGTGCCAAGAAGTCTTTCCATGAGACTAGTTTCTTCCAGCGAACTGCCAAGCTGTAGAACTCGCTGGTGTCTGCTTGTTTTCCCTCTTCCTACAACTTAGATGCTTTTACGTCAAACGTGAATTCCTTTTTCTCGGGTTAGTTGTTACTCTCCCTCTCTGTGTGCTTACTTTCGACATTTTTTATCTCCCGTCTGTTCCATTAACTTAGTGGCTTTTGTTAGACTTGTATGCTACTACGTCTACTATATAAAAAGGCAACGTCATTAAACAGTCAGACCCAAATTACCATCGCAAAATCATGTATCAAAACAGACTTACCCAAGGGAAATAAGTTAGTGTTTCCATTTTGACTATGCGGCATATCATTCAGTTTGGTCATCGGCTCTGGCGATAAGGGGTCATCAACAGCATTCAGTTTCAGTACGTGCTCCTCTCCTTTTAACAGAGCCTTTTTCTGGATCCTTTGCTTCCTAAAAACACATAAAGTGACAGATCATTAACTTTACTCCTAGGTTCATCTTTTATCGTCCCCCCTTCAAGCCCCCATTCAGTGAAATCCGTCACGTATTGACACACGTGTTGTTTCCCATGCTTCAGTTGCTCTACCACAATACGTCCTGCCTTGACCTACCATCTCCGCTAGTGCTCCAATGGCACTCAAAGAAATTTGGGGATCAGTTAGGAATATAAAAGACACTTGGGGCCAACGTAATCAAATTGGGAACGTTTGTTACATCACCGGTGTTTGAACAATCTGTCAATTCTGTTCACATCCATATATCCATATCGACATATATCTATATGTGAGAGCACAAAAAAGTAAATGAAGCGCACAAAGTAAGGGATGGATGGGTGCATAGCACAGTGGTTAAAGCAGTAATAATGTAGCACTATTACTTATATCTATGATATCACCTTACGTGCCCATGAGAGTGAGGACCTGCCGGCATAATTATGTAAGCGCTCCACTTGCGCTTCTTACCTACGTTGTATAGGATCTGCATACAAAGTCACGTAGCCTTGCGTGTTTACACTATGTGCAACGTAGCGAGGATCCATCAAACCACGCGCTTCTGTCATAAGGATAAGCCTACTAAATGTAGTTTTACTGCTTAAAATTTGTGAGTTAGATATAATTTTATGCCCATTTTGCTATGTACCTAGCCACTCAAACGTTAATGGACAGTGTCTTCTGTTCGAAAGGGAAATAGACAAAGTAACTCTGTTTCATTATCTATCTTTTCAGAGAAACCCCAACGGCAGCGAGTTGCAGTGGAGCCGCAGACGAGTTGCAGTTGAGATACAGATGAGTTGAAGTTAAGGTGCAGAACAGTTAGAGACAAATTTCGTTAAAGTGACAGTGGGAATAAGAATGAATTGCAGTCGAGGAACAGATAAATCGCCGGTGTCTTATAGTCGAGTTGCAGTTTTACCGCGCAGGAATTAAAGTGAAATGCACTTCGGTTTCAAATGAAATAAAAATAAGGTGTGCATAAGATGTACTTAGAAAATAATTAATTAGGAAGTTCCAATTTGCTTTGGTGGAACAGAACACCGTCGTTTCAAACACCAGCGGGTACACAGTCGGCAGGACCACTCAATCTTAAAACACCAATAGAAAATCTGTTTCCTTTCACTACATCATTGTTACCTGTTCTGTAAGCTGTGCCTAAATAGAGTACTAAAGTGTGACGTCACGATTTCATGAATATCGGAAATTTGATAATTTTTGCAGCTCGTTGCTTTCTCCTTGTTGAGATATACAACCTGTTCAAATTTGAGAACCATACCTTGAGCAATCGTTAAGATACGCCCTTTTAAACTTTAAATCATGCCTATAAAAACCTTGTTAAATGAACCCAGTTCATAATTTTATGAACTGAGAAAAATTAACAGTGTTTCCTTAGGACCTTTTCCAAATTCAAACAGCCGTTTCTTGCAGCTGATATAACATTTGAACGTGATATTTTGTTTACGGGCATTTCATGGCAGGGTTAACACTGTGATGTAGTTATAATTGCGATTCCTTGAAAAAAGGTTCTTGTGACATCATCACTTTAGCACTCTATTACCTTGCAATTATTCTAATACCGGTTTTATTCTTCTCTGGCTGAGCTTCATAACTTTTGACGACAAGCAACCCAAACTTCACCTCGAACTCGTGGCCTAAAACGTACAACTTCAGCGTCCTAAGATTCTGTGTTACGCCACTGTCCGTGAGCTTCAATTTACGACAATAATCAAATGTTTAATACTGCTTTAAAAAGAACCAGAAATTATTACTTGAAGTTACTACTAGCAACATGGTTTCTGAGTACAATGCTTGGATTTTTCTTCTGTATGCTAAGCGAAATTTATCTGCTGATATAATCTGATCATAAGTCCGTTTATCTTGTTGTGCTTGTTAACATTCTCTATCGGTACTGGTAGTAAATAATGCATCACCATGGAGACGGAAGCTGGAGTTTTAGTCCGAAACTAGGGCAAGTTCAAACCGCAATATCAGCAACCCAAGTATCTGCAAAACCAGCAGAGCCCGCTGCGACCGTCAGATTAAATCTTCAACATTAATTGAAAATTTGATGTAATAACTGCAAATATATTAAACCAAGAAAAACTCGATGGTGAGTTATAAACTAAAATTCAAGGGCAGATTGTGGTGTCAAGAGAAATCTATCTCCGCTTGAATTAATTATAGGTTCATGATAGGATTCTTGCACTCATTTATTCAGGTCGCCTCAAACTATAAAGTTTAATATCATTTTCTATATCGATGCCCCATTGGTCGCAAATCACGTAAATGGATACACCAAAACTAAGAAGATCCTCTGTAGAAACAGAAGGTCGTTCTACTGCAACTTCTTCTAGTGAGACCTACTCTTACTTAACCTGTAGCAGTTAGCAGTCTCTCAATCAAAGACCCCTGACGAGCAGTGGGCTTGACATCGGAACTACCCTAAATAAACAGAAAACCACCAAACAGGCTAACTAATAGATAAAAGGCAACTGGGGCATACAGGGGCGACGCCCCTCAATTTCGGCTACACGGCAGAGAAGCAAGCCACGAAGTAGGCTCAATCGCCAAGTAGGACCGCCTCTCACGAACCATGAAAAGAACCTGTCATCAATGGAACAGATACAACCGTGATCCTAGCCAAATGACCGACAAGCGATTAGCAGTAAGCTCTCCCTAAAACTCTTTGTAGCAGTTAGCTCTCCTTAATCTCCCTGTAGCAGTTAGTTCTCCCTAAAACCCCCTGTAGCAGTTAGCTCTCCTTAATGTTCCTGTAGCAGTTAGCTCTCCCTAAAACTCGCTGTAGCAGTTAGCTCTCCTTAATCTCCCTGTTGCAGTTAGCTCCCCTAAAATGTTCCCCTACCCGTTAGATACGCGCACCTCCTAACCATATTTAACTTTTCTTCATTTGACTGCTGCATTCTAAAAAAGCTTGTTATCTGTCTACTATTATGGATTGTTCGCTAGTTACATTATGAACACAGTCTTGTGCCACGTGCAACTGGGAGTGCGAAAATAGAGCTTCTCGCTCCTTTGGCAAGGAATGGATGTAGTATCTGTTCTTATTAATGACAGATTACTCCTATGTTTCTTGAGAGGCGGACCTATCGAGCGATGGAGCATGCCTGCTGACTTGCTTCTCTTTCCAGTAGCCTAAATTTAAGGACGTTGGCCTTGGACTTCCCAGCTGTCCTTTATCATTAGTTTGCCTCATCAGGGGGCTTTGATTGAGAGATTGCTGGAATGATTCTTCGTTAAGCCTCATTTCTACTGCCAGTATCATATTCTGAGCACTGGAAGACACTTCTAGTTTGTTAAGGTAGATTTTGACTTTCCTCATAAGGGCGGATATATCAAATTGTTATCGAATTAAGGGTAAAGTCTCCATAATAAACAATTAAATAGTTTTCATGAAATGGATTCGCCTTCTGGCATATTTACATCGATCATCTTAATTTCTTATTTATTCATTCATGTATTTATTTATTTATCTATTTATTTATTTATTTATTTATTCATGTATTTATTTATTTATTTATCATTATGATTTATTATCACTATTACTTATTATTTATGGATTAATGTTATCAAGTAATATCGTTGGGAACAAATGTACCCCTCGCTCCCATGTGCTCATCACTGATTTTGAGTTCGATTCTAACCAGCAATTTTAGTTCAATAACCGTCAACTTTGAGTTCGTTATATTGCTGCCTTCAGTTTGATGAAGTGCTCTGTAGTATTTGAAAGGAAATACAATATTGCATCCACGTTGACCTTAAATAAACTGTTCTTTAAAATTTAGGGAGCAAAAGCGATGTTGTTTTCATATAAAGTTTGGGTGCCAATACAATGTTCTGCCGTGTACAAACTCCATTTCAATTCTGAGGCAACCTCGTGTTCAAGTACGATATTCAGGGGCGGATTCAAAATCCGTATAGAATTACTGTATTCACCAGATATATACAATGAATATCTCAATTCTATGATAAATGCAAAACCACATCCCTACAAATACTCCTCCATAAATTTTAACTTTTTCATTCTGAATTAAGATCGCCTGATTAAAAGCTAACTTCGTTAAGAATGTATATCAATAACAATAACAATGTGACTTAAAGCGTATGGTACAGGAAAGCCAAGGCAGAAAAAAACTTTGTAGTGACGTCAACCAAAACAAATGCCACCCCTAATTTCTCCGTAACAATAGTATGGGATCATGGTATAATGGCCAGCACATCAGCGTTGCAACAACGAAAGACGGGGTTCGATTCCTCGAGGTCCTACGTTTTCCTCATTGAGCTTTTTATTCTATGTCATCATCCGCACACATCAACTTTCTCTATTGCTGATGTAGGCCCATTTGAAATCTCCCCTCTCCACAGTCAATCCTGTATCCGCCACTGATAATATTGTATCCTACCGTAAGGTACAGGGACACTGTTACATACATCTCAGCTTATTGGACAATGTTCCACGATAAACCAATCCAATCCAAGCCTTTCACCTATGAGTCTATGCAACTGTCTACTTATTCTTGCTTACGTGCAGCTTTCTGATTTTGCTTTGACAGTTATGCTGCATCAGAGCAAGAATGAAAAAGAAAGCAAAGCTACGGGAAATTTTGGACTTGAACATAGTCTAACATGACTACGACAAGTTTTGCAGGTCACAGATATGCACGTTTTCTCTTCGTTCTGTATTCTTATCACCTTTTAATGAACTCATTTGACAGGGGGTCGAACCTTAATGTCAACAAATTTGATTAATCTAGATCAGCATGCTGGTTAGTCTGATTCAATGGTCTTGAAACCTCTGCTGGCTTATATTACCAGCAGCGGTAAACTTCTCAGGCGCTGAGTTAAGGCAGCTTTTTGGCCTTTGCGGCAATTGTAAGTAAAGATGTCAACCTGGACGTAAAATTGTTAAGCAGGTGATTTGTTGAGAAACTTTTCCTGTTTTTCTTTCAAATCTGAGGCTGCGTTTGATCAAGACGGGATCACCTTTACTACGAACAAGTGAAATCTACGAGGTTGCACTCTTAGAAATGTCGAAGATGCTGTGAATGCCATGTAATTAAGGTGGCAGAACGAGTGCCGTGGCCCCCCCTGGCTATAGTAGCCACGCCATGCCAGGTAATGCATCACTTTTCACGCGTCACGTGTCATGCGTCACATGATGTGTGTCATATGTCACTTGTCATGCGTCATATGTTAAGCGTCACACATGTCGTTTGTCACGATTAGATCAACAGCTGTCACGTCATGTTCCATATTGTCAGTCATTTAATGCAGATTGCCTACAATTCTCGCTTTAATTGATCTTCGATTTGCCAATACAACTGTTCTGTGTCCCTGAAGTGAAGGATAGAATGCAAAATATGATTTGTATTTGACTATTGTGCAAAATTCCACTTTCCGATTCAAAAAAAAACATTTCTGATTTTTGCCTGTTACATCATTCGTTCATTCGATAGGAGGCCAACACATACAGCATTAACATGGATTCCCAAAGGTGGCACAGGAAAACGAGGACGCCGCAGAAAACTTTGAGGGCAATTGTCAAGGAAGACTTATCAGTGAAAAAATAAAAATTTCGGAACATCTTCTGTAAAGCTGCTGATCGAGTGAGTTGGCGAAAACGTGCTGCCCGGTGTCCTACAAGGGACAGGGGGATCTAAGTAAGTCTTTCTTCCCATAAGCAATTATCAAAATTTCCAATTAAAAACGTTGATATCTTGCTAAGACTTACACCTCAAACTTTAGCGAATACACCAACATGTGAGCTTTTGAAAGTCTGAGAATATCTTTTGGGGACGTCGTAAGGAAATTGTAGTGCTCCTATTACGTTCCACTCTTATAGGTTGACACCGATTTATGTCCTGGACTGCGGCTCTTAAAAGACTGGTACAGTATGTGACGGCTATTGAAGCGAGGTCCTTCCAGCATAAAACACGAATCTTTAGTAAACCGTTAGAAGGAGTTTTTCATCAGGCAGCTTGTGCTTGACGGAGATCCGGTGGGCCTCGCTCTTTTAAGATCGGCTGCTTGTAACGAACCTTGTATAGAAATAGATTTACACTAGGTCCGTGATAAATTACGCGGCAGTCTTACAGTTAAACTTTTCTGTCAGTCATTGAGGCAGCTCTGAACCGAAGCCCAGTTAAGATGTTCCCCACCTTTCCCCAGCACATGAGCAGCAAACACGATACACGATCTGTCATCCGCCCAGCAATTCATCATACATTTTTAGTAATTAATAATGAATGAGTTATATCCATCATTTACGCTGCATTAAATTTACCCAGACAAACAGATGTATAGAACTCTAATAAGCTGTCCTTAGAGATTTCGATTCTTACTTTATTTAAATCAAGGTGACAAGGATATTCCCTGTGGGATGCACTCAAGTGTTCTGGCAGCGAGAATAACCATGTAAGCGCGCCAAGAAATGGTCGCCCCTTCCTTCGCTTTCGCAGTGAAGCTAGACCGCAACGTAGAGTTCGCGGTCATCTCGTGGCAATGACAACTTGGTCATGTCGACGTCTTGCAAATACAGTGATGTGATTAAGCTTTCAGAGATGGCTAGTGGTGATCAGTCTGGATATATTCGTTTGCTACAGCGATGTTAGTCCTGCTTCGTGCTATAAGCGATAATAGAACGACTTCTACAGTGCTTGTGACAAGTTAATTTATCAAAAATATAATTAATCCACAAAGTAAAAGGCTCGTTTTATGATAACTGATCCGAGATCTGTTAATGCACCTAGAATGTCAAGATCTGGCTCTAGCTGTTTTTAAATTCCGATTGTCATGGATTTTACCGTTAGCCAAAACACTCTACAACAGACAGGCCGTAACACTCCTCTAATAAGAACTTAACTGAAGAATAAAAGCCCGCAATCATCACAAACGAAAGCCATCACTGACTGTATGATTCAACATTACTTTATCAGGGTTATTTCAAATTATCAACAATCTTCAGAGAGTAATAGGACAATAAGACATTGCTAACGAATTTCTTGCCGGAAGGAATATATTTTGAAAATCTAGGTATCAAAATAGACTAAAGTACAGGATTTCACCCATCAAAATAAATTCAGAGATATTTCTCTATAACTGTATCCTAATTTTATATTGTCATAATTACCGGCCATGTTTGCCGAGCGGATGGATGAGGAGAAACCGTCCTTTCCGGTATTGTCGAATAGGTGATTGAAAAAAATTCTCATCAGGGTGGTGACATGATTTATTTGTTTTTGGTAAGTTTTCAGATCTTTCATTTTAAATTTTCTATCACCATGTCTATGACTGGAGATTGGCTTTGGGCAAACTGATTAGGTGGATGGCGATCCTTCTATGGTCACGTCAGCTGGCGAACAGGGACTGGTCCCGAAAGGTGGGTAGAGTTTTGATGGCAATCATCACCGATAGAGGATTGGGGGCTAATGTTGCAATTTGAGACAATAAAGGTTATTGTCATTGGGGCTTCCTATCACGAGAATTCCAAATATGGAAGTAGCCTCGACGCAATGATTATTTGTAATCACTTTGTAATACACGTAGGATTAATCATTCTATGAAGAATTACCATGTGAGCAACATACTGGCCCCTCTTTCTCTCTATTTTTATCAATGCAGCTGATCATCGCACTTCCAAAGCTTGGTCAGAAGCCACGCTACCAACCAAAGGTGAGAGCAGAAAGAAAGAGTTTCACATTTTATTCTACTCAATCTTCTTCGAAGACTTGGCATCTCTTGACTTGACTACTGGACTAAGAGATGACGGAGCTTCTCCCATTTCTAATCTCCTTGTTCTCCTTGCCAGAGAAAAAAATACTAGG
The DNA here is from genome assembly GCA_010016025.2 of Alatinidae sp. Z8VKAUB7J3. Taxonomy (NCBI): domain Eukaryota; kingdom Metazoa; phylum Cnidaria; class Cubozoa; order Carybdeida; family Alatinidae; species Alatinidae sp. Z8VKAUB7J3. The sequence continues at coordinate 9,514 of JAAAKM020000380.1, read as the reverse complement.
TAAAAAAGTTGAGGAGCTGAAGTACCGAGTTAAAAGAAAACGTGCGCAGGTGATATCGATTTAAGCTATAATATTCTACAGTCAATCCCGGATTATTACACTGCTTACCTAAATTATTCGGTTAAGCTATATTTGCAAGCATCCAATATCCTAATTTGAATTAATCCCTGAAAATGAACCTGCATCTCACGGCAACGCGACTTACCTAAAAACCGAAAAACTCCCGCTCAACCGACATACTGGAGTCTCATGCCATTACAAATCTGGGCACAATACGTTATTCCTTTAATGGCTATTTTTGTCAACAGAAAAAAATACTGCTTCAAATACGATATTGGAAAACAGAAGAAAATAGCCTCACCTTGCTATGTACAAAATTAAAATAATCAGCAGCACAAGGATAACCAAAAAGGAGAATATTCCTCCAATGATGGGTCCAGCTGATAGCTCATCATCTTTTAAACCTCCAGACACTACATTTCAAAAGACGAGTAAAAGTTCTGATAATTTTCTTAAATACTTTACTTACAATGCAATTAGCAATTTTCCTAAACAACAATTAGCCCTTCCACTCTCAAAATTCTCTAAAACTATGTCTTAAGCACCTTGGATATTTCAATTCTACCTTAATTTTTCTCACCAACTCAAACTGCCCTATCCGGAACAATTCTCTATCACGAAAAACATTTTGGTCTCATGCCTAACTGTCTTTCCTTTTCTCAAACTTTACATTTGCCGTCGGTTATATAATATTTAGGTTCACTTGTTAACTTGCTCAATTTTTCGAGATAAGTTGGCAAAGAGGCTTCGGAAATCGAATTTCGACGCAATACGTCGAGAATTAAAAGCCATCACGCCTTTTTACTACTCTATTTTCTCTCTTACGCAAACCTCCCTATTACGAATTTCTCCGGAACTCGAAAAGTCATTTTTGGTCTTCGGCTAACTCCGGCTTTCTTCAACTTTAAGTTTGCGTTCAGGTATATGATTTTGAGGTTCACTTGTTAATTTGCTCCATTTTTCGAGATAACTTGGTGACGAGGCTTCGGAAGTCGAATTTCGACGCAATACGTCGAAACTTAAAAGTCATACGCCTATTTGCTGCCCTTCTTTCTTCTGAAAACTTCTAAATCAATTTCACTTCTTTACTGACAAGTCTTGGAACCCTCTTTAATAGTCACTCCCGTAAATCATGTTAGAATTGAAAATGCCCATGGCTGATCATGATTGAGTAATCAGTGACATATGCTAATTTCTCCAGTATAAAAAAATGGAGAATAGCGATTGAAATGTGTTACGGAAAAATGATGATTTATAGCGCATGCGCTCATATGCTCACTCTTGTAAGCAAGTTAATCAAGTACGGTTAACGTCGGCGTCAAGTAAATATTTTCCTTATAAATTAGAGTATTATCTACCCGCTAATAGATCTGTTCCAAAATATTCGTTAAAGGTTATCAAACTAGCATATAGAGTGCGACGGGGATATGTTCATCCGGAAGTTTGCGTTAGGGACGTATCTAGCGGCAAGTGTGAGGCGGGGTTGTGTAACGGGGACAGTGTGAGTCGGGGATATATCAATCGGAAATGTAAATGAAAAAATTTGTCTATCACGTATAGTAAGTTTGGAATGTGTCCATTGGGATGTGTGTGTGTGTCTGGGATGTGTCTATCGGAATGTTATCGTTGGGGGTGTGCCCGTCAGGAAGAGCGCGTCGGGGATGTGTCAATCAGGAATAGTGCGTTGGGGATGTGTCCATCAGTTTGTATCAGGGGCGTGTCTATCGAAGGGTGAATCTACGATGTGTCCGTGGGGCAGTGTGCATCGGAGATGTGTCAATCAGAAAGTGTGCATTGGTAGTGTGTCCATCAAGCAGAGTACGTTGGGAATGTCTCAATTGGGAAGTGTGCGCCGAGAATGTGTCGGTTGGGAAGTCTGTGTTGCGGATGTGTGCGTTTGGGATGTACCCAGCCGGCAGAGCGTGTCGGTAGATGTGTCCACCAGGAAAGTTGCATCTGTAAAGCATGTATCTGGTAACGAGTTAAACGTCATAGAAGTGCCTTATGCTATGTGCCACTCATTCCTGGAGATTAATTTGAAGCTACTTACCGACTCCGGGTCCGATGGAAGTGTATATTTTGAGGACGTTGCTGGAGGCTCCACCGCCTTCTCTTGTAAATGCTCTTACCTTCAAAGAAATACAAAGAAGAAAGTTACTAAATTACGTCTACATTTGGCGGCTGTACCAACAAATGCGCTTTGAAACTGATGACTGAGACTAGCAATACCCTATATACTCAGAAACACTGAAATTAATCTGTTATTGTTACACAGTTACCCCTAGTAGGGGCGGGCCTTTTCCGAATACCATAGGCGGGGGGGGGGTCCTTGGAGGCCCTTAGATGTTTAAACTGTTATAACTTTCTCAAATCAAAAGCTGTTATTCTTTTTTTTCTAGATATCTTTTTCAACTATTCATCAAAAAAACTAAGACGCCTAATCGAAATATTTTGTATATTTTTGCAAATTTTGTGAAAAACCAAAGGTCACTATATTAAATATGTGAAAGTTATGAAAATCGAGAAGGTTGGAAAGAATGATGTCTCTATAGATGGCTTTAAGTAAATCTGCTGAGCCAACCACTGTGCAGGTAAAACCTTTTAGTTGCTTAAAACGTGAAACATATAAAAATTACATTTGACTCGGCGTGGTACCATAGCCTAGAAAGATGTAAGACCAAAATCAAAGGATTAGTCGGTATTTGCCATAAAGATAATATCAGCTGTAATTGATTGACTGACAGAAAATGACAACCGAATGATTGCTTCGCTAAGGATTGTCACAAAAATGAGGAAGAAATACCGAATTTAACCTATTTCCGGGTTTTGGCAAATCACTTCCTGTTACAACATATTACCTTTGTTTAAACGTTAATTATTAAATAAATTATGCAAATTTGGAATATATGTAGTGTTCTAATTTCCTCAAAAACGTTAGAAGTGGAATTAAAATTGCGCACAAACGTAATAACTACGTTTTCACCACATATACTATCCAAAACATGACGCCATAATTGTAATTGCAATAAAGTTTGTAAAAACATTTTTATACAAAAAGTTGGGCTAATACATATCAGGAAAAGTCATGAAATTGGAGCACAATAACTTAAGTGGTTACGGAGTTATGAATACTTTTAATTGCTTAAATTCCTAGAACGTGTCGACCATTTTCATTATATATTGTTGACAGTCTGGTATAGTGTTTTTCATCTTACCGCTCTTAAATAAAATGATCCAGTCACTAGAATTTTAGGCAGTCTGGATTCTGGATAATCAAACGTCCGGATAATCGGAGGTCTGGATAATTAGGGTAGTGCTATACATGATTCTAACAAGTTTAGGACAGACATGGTTCTCTCTAATTCGTGAAAAGTGGCGTTAAGTTGCAGATGAAGTTCAAAATAGCATTCCCTTACCCTTATAACATATTCGGTGTTGAACTGAAGATTTTGCAGCTTGTAGGAAAAGGTTAAATTCCGGATGTCGTTGGTAATTCTGATTTCATACGATGTTTCATTATCGTAGTACAAGACGTAGTGTGTAAGATTTCCATTTATGTCATCTGGGCGCTTCCATCTGAGAGAGATCCAGGATGAACTTTTTGCGACGTCATGGAGGTTGACAGGTGCAGTTGGAACTATAACCAAAAAATAAGAACTCCATTAACGCTATAAAGCCAAATCTAAACAGAGCAGAAAATGTTATATATTGCTGGACAGTTGAGGTGCAGTACTGCCATACAATGTCAAATAAATAACAGTGTAATTTTTAAGATCTTTTACGATCTCATTCGTCAATATTGCTAAAACTGTGTTAGACAGGTAAAGACGCTGAGTAAACACCATCGTAAGTCGGAGATCATCATAGCCTTGTAGTTTGTACACAGTTGTAGCAGACACGCGGAACCGCAAGTTCCTTTGCACATCGTACAAATTGCAAAAGGCACTATTGAGGCATTTACAGTACCCACAAGCAGTGTATCTTAGTTATGGCCACCAGGAGAAGCAAGTCATGAGGCACGCTCAACCACTAAGTAAGATCCCCTCTCAATAATCATTTGGAGCGTATGCAATTAATGAGAACATGTACAAAACCCGATCCCGGTTGAATGACCAAGAAGCGCATCGGTGCTGAATGTGTTAACCTACGTCAAAACTCTGTCCATTCAACTCGATAGCGGGGAACCTGGTTGATTGTTTAACATTCTTTTGCTCCACTTAAAATTCGTTTTCCCTGATCGTCTTACTCTCATCGCTACCCCAGGAGGTCCTTGCTACTTGCAATGTTGTCCAGTATCAAATGGAAGATAACTTTTGATTTACACTTTAGCGAGACACTGCTCGCGGCAAACCGTCTCGAGTAAAGGTGCCGAAGTCTCCCGATGAGTTGATAGTTTAGGAAATTGTTACTAAAGGCCGTTAAAAATAAGACGTGAACGACTGATAGGGGCCTCCGGGTTTTTTCTGCTACTAAAATTCCGTGACCAGTGTCTTGAGAAATCTGTAAGGAAGTATCGATCGATTACGCATTACAATTCCATCTTTTGCGCCATAAACCAACTTATAAAAAATTTACTTTTTCTCGGCTCACTTAAGGATTGATATCTGCCTTTGCGGTACTTCAATGAAACTTTACACCTAAACTACCAATATATTGATTGATCGATCAAACGACTGTAATCGCTTGCCTCAAGCGAAATTCAGTGATTCAATGTGACTTTAGTGATAGGTCTCAAACAAAACACACCTTACTCTACGTACGACGCAAACGACTCTAATCGCTTGACTCAAGCGAAATTCAGTGACCTCAGTGCGACGTTTGCGATAGATCTGAAACAAAACACACTTTCCTTTACGTGCGAGTCTAACGTAATGTAATCAAGCAATATGTAATAGTATCTCCATTCATGTTACGATACCCAAATATGTGAATCTAACTAAACTTAACCTTTTTGATACTTCTCATAATAGTACCAAGTACTACATGCATAAGCTAATTACAGGTATTAAATTTGTTAAAAAGGCAATTTCAAATGGCCGGCATGCTATTCTTAACAATAAGTACAAAGGCGGATAACATTCCTTGAAACCATACGGAACTGTAAAATATAAATGCATGTATATATTCAGAGTCCAATCGTCGAAGTATTAATTTACAAATCATGAGGTTGGGGATTGAATCCCCTAACTAAATTGCAAGTTATGAGGTAATGCCCCACTCTTTGAAAATAATATATGTTTGCAATGTTTCTGCTGAGAACATATGCATATGTATATATGTATAAAATATATATAATTAACAAATATCTCTTTAAAAAGTCTTTTAATATCATATTCCTAACCCCAAAACTTTTCCAATAACTAGTAACTTTGTTTTCTTTCGAGAGACATTACCCTTGAATCTCTTTGGTCCAATAATGACTACAAACTAATCATTAAATTGCTTCATCTCCAAGCCACCTTCCCAAATCATGAAAATAGTTTTCTGAAATTGTTGAAACTACTTTATGCTTATATAATACTCCAACTACAGCAAAAAGATCAAACTTATCATAAACCTTACCTCCTTCTGGAGTTTTAAACTTGGAGAAGTTGGCAAAGGGTCCCCAAACAGGTTTAGATCCAGCGCCTTCCGCTATGCTGAGAAGATAAGTCGTGTACGCTTTCAGTCTATCAACTACCATGACTCTAACGTCTGAAGGAGTTTGGTGTAAGTACTCTCGAATGTCTGTTCTGTCTACCCCATCCTTTTCGTACGCTAACCGTACCTTGTACCTGGATATAGGCCCACTGATAGCTGTTGGTTTCTTCCAGCGTATTTCCACACTGTGAGGACCAAGCACTCTTCGATCGACTGGGTGCGGAGCAGAGGGCGCTGTTGTAGAGACAGAAGCAATATTTAAGTCTATGAGTTGTAAGCAATATGTAAGCCTATGTAAACAGGTTATGAGTGCCACCTTCGCGCTGCACATTGCTATGCCCAATTACCTAGACCTGGGAAGACGAGATAACTGAAGGCCTGGGGTTAGGATGCCTTTCAAGGGGACTCTTTGCTGAACACCATAGTCCTCTGGATCGTCTTGCTGATTCTTTTCTTTAGAAGTTAGCAGAAGCAACTTGCGCATTAGAAAAACAGGTCTGGATCCGTCTTATCAAGAGCACTGCCCTACATCTGAGATAAAGGTACAATATTTGCACAGTATGGGTTGAAGATATGTTCAGTGTAGTTAATGTGTTGAGGAAACACCTACACAGAGGAAGTGACCTACAATTAACAATCATTTAAGGCTTAAGACAACAAATCAGTGCTCAAATGTTTTTCCGGCTCCCCTTAGCGTCGGGTGTTGGTCAAATGATTAGGCGGACAAATCGAACAGTTTGGGGTAAGGAAGGTAGACTTATGTTTGCTGCGCGCTTTTTCTTCGGTGATTTGCCAAAACAGTCTTGCTCCATCTTTGGTTTTTTTCAGAGCTATACAATTTCGTCCCGCCATACTTCCGTTTTTGCGTCCTGATTCAACTTTTGCGCCACTTAAAATGACATCTGCTAGGTAGTAATGAAATAAATTGAAAGTGTTTACCAGTAAGTCTATTATTAACGATTAACAAAGTTTTGCTTGGTATTACAACCTTAATTTGTTTGTTGCTAACATACTCCACCTAAATACTCTATGTTGTTAACGTTCGATTGCGTTAATGGAGACATTCGGATTTCTGACTCGAGAGGGCATTAAAATCTAAACCTAGGTACTTGCTGGTGCGACCTTTGCAACATCAGCGCTTAAAACGTCAGCACTAAAATAAGGCAAATAACTTACAAAGGTATGAAATTACCAGATCTTATCTGGGACTCTAAAAATTGAGGAAGAAGCACGGATGCGTGTAGAAGTTATGTGCCCAAACAAAGAAAAGCCCATATCGATACAAATGACAAAGATTCTCGGTTAATATTTCAGCTTAATACGACAATATATTTATGATGGCTTACCTTCTACCGGAGTTCTGGCTGTAACCGCTTCGCTCCACGGTCCAGCACCAATCATTGTATATGCTTGGACTTGAACCTTGTACTCTGTGAATGGTTCCAACATTAAAAGATCCGACAACAAGGCCAGATCCATCGATAATTTTCGGGCGAGTTTTACGTTATACGTATCGGCTTTTCCAAACGCTACGACGTATTGCGTAATAATACCGTTCTTCTGGATGGGCGGAGACCACTGCACGCGGAGCCTCTTGGCTGTCATCGGTGTCACCATAACATTGTTTGGAGGCCCGGGAACTAACATTTGGGAGAAAAAGACGTTGGAATAAGCACCTCTTGTCATCTCTTTCCGTAATGAGGAAGGTGCAAGTAAAGAAACACTAAACCTGTAATAATAGAACCTTGTCACAACAATGTCTTACAGCGTGTTACTCCTGAAAATCGTTATTATCATACACTGAAATTCTCCTATATTTCAAACACTTCTCCAGGTTAGTTTTTGTAACGAGGGGGAGGTCCGGTTTACATCTCTCTTTATAATATTTAGTAGCACCATTTTCCAATACCGACACTCTATTAAACGGAGAAATGTAGCGTGTATCCGCAGAAAACGTTTTGCTACGGGAGAAACGTGGATAAGGGAGATAAAGAATAGTATATTTTGAGGGCCTTACTGGTGTATGGAACCATGCCCGTTAGGCTTGTCCATGTTGGAGTATGTAGAAAGGTAATTGTCTGTATGCTGCCTTGAATATACAATGCCGAGGAACATAGTGACAAAGTGTCACTCTTTTTATGTAAAACAGAATACAGCTTTAGTATCAAGGGATTTCTGCCCCTTTCTGCTTGATACTTCACTGTGAAGAAGGAAACAAAATCATTTTTTTTGTTGGCTCCTAAAAACTATACGATGCTTAGAGGACAATTTGCTGTATAGAAATTTAAACATAATCAGTGCGAATCCTACGCTTACATTCTTTGGGCATGCGCCAACTTTTGTCAGTTCTCATCTTACTGCGCGCGTAAAATTTGAATTCGTAGACGACACGACAAAAAACCATGTAATCATGGAAATGTCTTCACGAAATGCAAAGGGGCGAAATAGCACAAGAATCTTAATGAGAAGTAGGCCAGCAAAACAAATTCAAATCAGCAAACTCTACACCTAGAACAAATTGCCTAATGACCGCAGAATTCGTCACTTTTGTAAAGTCCGCCCCTTCTAGAGCCACGTCGTGTTGAAACACGAAAGAAGGGACGGACTTTACAGAAGTGACGAATTCAATATGAGAGAAGCCTTCGCCATGTTTTCAAATGGTGGGAAAATAATTTGAAGCTTAGAGAATGTTTGTATGTCGGCAGTGAAGATCATATTTAAATTATAAGTTTTCTGCGTTTTCCAGCCTGTCCGTAAATACATGACTCGTAGGAATTCGTTAATTAGTTTTCTCGCTGTGACTTCTAAAATCCTTCAAATTGTTTTGACTCTTAGGTCAGTCAATCTGTTTTTTGGATAATCCGTTTGTAGTAATTGTAATTGTCTTGTAGTTTTAGTTGCACTAATGCTTATACTTATATCAGCCACCTATGATCACTTCCTTTTGTAGATGGAAACAGAAGAACAAAGAATAGATTTGAGGAATAAAGTTGAACGTTCTCGTCTTAGATCGAGCTTACTTCGCTATTGAAATGCGACATTTTAGAGGGTTTTTTTTAATAATCCGTTTACTAAACTTGTACTGAAAAAAATATCCAAATACACCGAACATCTTCTATACAACACCTAATCCTATATTGATCGGCAGGAATTAGTGGACTAATCAGATACGGGAATTGCTTGACCAAGACTCCAAGAAATTGAAAAAACAACGCTGAACAACGTTGATTTTCACAACCTCCGAAGTAAAATACTGTCAGATAACAAAATTAGTCTTGAAACTGATATGTGTATCCAAATGTAAATCACAAACTGCTTAAGAGCTTAGAAATCCCCCTGCCAGTGACATGTCACTAAAAACTGTTTCAATGGATTTGCGTTCTGAATAACTGAGATTCGACATAATAACAACCTTGCGTGTGGATAATTAAAGCGTAAAAATTTAGAATAGTCCCAGTGTCAAGATTTAAGTCTCATTGGTAGCACGAATTAAGTAAAGCCTGCTTCATCTGTTCGTTAATTCAAAGACCAACTGTACATATTGCAATATTAAATAACAGTTCTAATGGCGCAAAATCCAAAGTGCTGATGTCGCTGGTCGCCTAGTAAGTGTTACATCGTTGATAGGCGTGGCCTCCCTAAAAGGTCAAGAGAAGGTCACAGAGTTTTGATCACTAGTGTTATCGAAGAATACATAGAATTATCAAATAATACTTCAAATTATCGGTCCAATTTTTGGGGGGGCAGGGGAGGACGGAGGGAGGGGCTTTGAATTATTTTCCCGAAAAAATACTCCTTTACCCAAAAATTATCA
>JAAAKM020000379.1:11641-23169 GCA_010016025.2 Alatinidae sp. Z8VKAUB7J3 | reverse complement strand
ATTTCCCCCTGAGCTCGGACACGTTCCGCATCTTTAGTGTTAACGTCAATTTTCAGTGATATTACTTTTCCCGTCTGTATAGTTTAATGTTACAACGTAATTAAGAGAAGCATAATTAAGAACATATTGAATTATAAGTTATTTAAACCATCGTCTTTCAGATCATCTTCAGATACAAGTGGTAGGTTATTTATTTAATATTTGCAAATGATGGTTAGTGATGACTAAAGGAAATGAAGCAATATCAAATGAAATCGGAAATCATTGTCAGTTTAAGGCTTTCATATGACCAAAAAGTACTTATCCATTTTCGTGATTTTCAAGGAGATATTTATTACCTTAAATAGCTCATGCCGAGAAAGGTCCATGCGCCAATAGTGAGCCTCGGATTGGAAACAAGTTTTGAATGGTTCTCACTAGCAGGAAGTAAAAGTTCTATTGGAAATGTTTTAGTTAGCATAACCACATTTGTACGCTATAAGAGAATTCAAAGTTCCCCACAGCATATTTGGAATTTTGGTAATCCATAACGTGACTTATTTTGATGAACAGCGGAAATCAGGGTTGGCATTGCGGGAAACATGGAAGTCCTCTAATGCAAAAAACCACATAACTTCATAGATATTCTAGATCTAGATTTTTAAGAAAAGATTGGAAAAAACCCTATAATATAGGCAAATAATCGTGGCGACGCTCAAAGCACGGGCGCAATAATATACATTATTATCTCTTGCATTCAGAGGCACTCATTGAAAGAGACACCCTAAATGTACAAGTACTCAACCCAATGCACAGTTAAAACACCAACCTGGTTCTCCTGAAGGTTCCTTTGTAGGAACTGCAGCTGGGCGGAAACCATTCGATGGAACAGTCTGTGGAATAGGGGCTATTGGAGACGGCTCGGACTTTGGAGTCTGCGGAGGTTTGCCCTCAGGTCTTCCTTCGTAAACTACATTGCTTGGTAAGTTTGTTTCTGGTTTTGCAAACTCCGTTGATACATGAGGCACTGGTCCGGAAGCATTAAATGGTTTGTTGTCCCTCCCATCAGGGAACAAAAAGACGTTAACTGGATAATCGGTAGCGGAGGGCAAACCTGTTGCTGGCTGACCCTACAAAAATGAAAATGTATCACTAGAATTAGATACAAATGTAGTTGGTCGAAAATCCGACCCTAGAAAGCGAATGTGGCCACTTTGATCATTTCAACTTGTCTCGCTCATATGTTCATGCTAAAGTGCAAGAGTGATTTTTCTTAACGAAAGCGAAAAGTCAATCTGGAGATTTTATGCACAAAGTGGCTTGATCATCCTATGCTTCAGTCCTACGATTAAATCCAAATAGGTAAACCTTTTGAGCGATGGACATTATTCAGCAATTGATGAGAATTTCTTAATATAATAAAAACTAAAGCGACTTTATAATAAATAAGTATGCTAGTTCAAGTCATTTAAACTACTCAAGAAGAAACTGCCCAATGTAATGACGTTTAAGTCTGCAAAAAAGACAGCAAAGCTATAATAGTGATGAAAATATTGATCTGGATATTAGCCCATCGAGATTTTCCTCTATGTCCATAGTACAAATATTGTCAACCTGTGTTACACAATGAGTAAGATACAAAATTTGCTTCAAACATGAAAATTAAAAAAGCAAAAAGTAAACCACTGCAACGTATTACTCATTAACATTTCTAATTATCAGGTTAGATGAAATATCTCAAATATCTAATAATCTCAGTAAGAAGTAAATATTTACTTAATTTTTATACGACAAATGCAACGATGAATGTAAATTCAGCAATTGGGTTCGGGTAGTTAACCCTTACATGATCAATAATGAAATAAATATTAATCAATATCACAAAATTTGAAAGATATATTCCAGCAATATTAAAGATTGTAATCCTTTTACAAATTAATGCCTCCCTGAGGGCCGTTGCACTCAATGTTGTTAACAAGGGGGACTAAGTAGCCTAACCACCTGCCAGCATATTGTTACCGTAGCTATTAATGCATGTATTAATTTATAATAATATTACTTGAAATTCCCTATTAAAGATAGGTTTCTACCATGCATTTATTAATTTTACCCCTATTTTCTAGTTCCATTATGTTTACAAATAAAAATGCATAGAAGACTTTTCCTATTTAAAGTAGTGACTAGTCGGCAAATCTGGGTTGTCATATTTAGTCATAGTTTGGATCTAAGGGTCACAGCACACCAGCTCACGTAGCTTGGTACGAGAAGATAAATAAAGTTAAAGCGTTGGACATCACATAAATATAACCAGAGAAATAGAAGTCTGTATATTAAAGGTTTAACTGCTCTGAAAGGGAATTTTGTACATTGTCCCTCTGCCTTGCATATGACATGAAATAGTTCTTTCAAATATCCGTCGACGATGGGTCGCTGTAATCAATTTATTTATTACCACGCCCAAGTTTATTGCAAGGAAACGACATTTTTTAAAGGCAAGCCTCTATGAAAACAAGACACGCTTAGTAGATAAAAGAGTATTGAAATAATGACGAGGGTCGTACATATTTTCATGTAACATTCAAAAAGGTTTTTACTTAAAATGTATTATCGAACTAGAAAATGTAAGAGACAAAACATTAAATCGATGCAGAAACTAACTTTCCATAGGGGGATTTAAAACCCTATCACGACGTCGATTTACACATATTGATCTACTCTAAAATGCTTGCTATATAGCATGTATCACAGTGTGCCAATCTCAATGCATTTTTCTCTTCCACATCCCATCCACTTACCGTGTATGACTCGTTTGGGAGTTGGCTACCCGAAGTATTTACGCTTCCATTTCTTTCCAGAGTTGTTGATAAATTTGAATAATGCTGAGTTAATGGGTTGTATTCGCCAATGTGCACATCGTGATGTGGAATGTCATTATCTGGGCTAAACGGGGGAGGAGGGTGCGGAGGAAGCACCTCATGACTATGATTTTCTAAGCCAGTATTATCCAAGTGCTCATGTGCTTCACTGCCAGGATAGACAATCCCATAGTTGATATGATGAGTTTGGTTTCCTTCCTGAGAGGTTCCGTTAACTCCCATCTGTGTTAGATCGGGATGAGTATGGTTGATCTGAATTCGAAATCCTTCAATAGTGTACATATAAGCTGGTTGAAGTGACGTATTTTGCTGTTGGAGAGGATTATGGAGATACGTATAGATAGGCTGATGTACGGAATCTACAGGAGGTAGGACGTGTTGCGTGTTTAAATCCTGAGCACTTTGATTATATGAACCCCACGGTGCAGGGCCTGGTTCCCTATGAGGTGAATCTATTGATAACGCTTGAGGGTTAGAGACAGGGGGTTGTTCTTGTTTGCCTGTTGTCAAGGTACTAATAAGATCGGGTTTTACCTGTCCAGCTGGATTAACTGGCTTTACATCCTGTCCTCCAGTTGCTATTTCGTTGCCATTTGGGGGTACTGCTATGGATAAGGGCATAGCAACAGGTGGTGGCACTTCTTTAGAGGTTTGGTGCTCCTGTAAAACTACGGGTGGAGGATTGCCTTGGTTGTTTGATGAGGGTGGAACTCCCTATGCAAGAATGAAAAAATACAAGTCAAATAAGTGAAATTAAAATTGAATAAGTAAGATATATGTTGAGGAAGATTTGTTGGTGATGCAGAAGATAAGTATTAGTTAAGCAAAATATTACTTCACATTTAGTTTAATAAATTGTGTTCCCTCGTAGGACAAAAAATATATTCATGAAGAGGCACATATTAGGACATTATGTTAACGAATAGCAACATTAAGGAAAAAGAAAGACCATAACAACATATAACACGATGAAAGCTAAAATCGTGGAGCACAATTTGCCACAAAAATGTAAAAGATGACATCAATTGGCTATAATGAATATGGTTATTTATAATACTATTAAAAAGCTAAATACTGTTTTATATTGTTGGTTCATGAACTGAGAAATTTGCTTTTACCTCTCCGGTTGTAATTGGGGGCTTAATGCCAGTAGTTTCAGATTCTGTTCGTCCACTACTTTGTGTTTGTGCGCTGGCTTGGGATTGTGTACTTGTTTGCGTCTGCGTACTGGTTTGTGGTTGTGCACTAGCTGAGGGTGGTGCACTGGCTTGCGTTTGTACATTGGCTTGGGGTTGTGCATTGGTCGGTGTTTGAGCACTAGCTTGTGGTTGAGTATTATTCTGCGGTTGCGCACTTGCTTGTGGTTGTACGTTAGTTTGTGGTTGTGCACTTGCTTGCGGTTGCACGTTAGCTTGCGGTTGCGCACTTGCTTGTGGTTGCGCGTTAGCTATCGGTTGCACACTTGGTTGTGGTTGTACGTTAGTTTGCGGTTGCGCACTTGCTTGTGGTTGTGCGTTAGCTTGCGGTTGCGCACTTGCTTGTTGTTGTACGTTAGCTTGCGGTTGTGCATTAGCTTGCGGTTGTGCACTTGCTTGCGCATGTACACTAGCTTCCTTTTGTGCACTGGTTTGCGTTTGTGCACTAAGCTGCGTTTGTGTACCAGGCTGCGCTTGTGCACTTGGTCGCGGTTGGCTACTTACTTGCGATTGCATGCTTGCTTGTGGCTGTGCACTGGCTTGTGGTTGTGCACTGGCTTGTGGTTGTGCACTGGCTTGTGGTTGTGCACTGGCTTGTGGCTGTGCATTGGCTTGTGACTGTGCATTGGCTTGTTGCTGTGCACTGGCTTGTTGCTGTGCACTGGCTTGTGGTTGTGCACTGGCTTGTGGCTGTGCATTGGCTTGTTGCTGTGTACTGGTTTGTGGCTGTGCACTGGCTTGTTGCTGTGCACTGGCTTGTGGCTGTGCACTTGCTAGTTGCTGTGCACTGGCTTGTGGCTGTGCACTGGCTTGTTGCTGTGCACTGGCTTGTGGCTGTGCACTGGCTTGTGATTGCGCACTGGCGTGTGGCTGTACATTGGCTTGTGGCTGTGCACTGGCTTGTGGTTGTATACTACCTTGTGGTTGTATACTGCCTTGTGGTTCTGCATTGGCTTGTAGCTGTGCACTGGCCTGTGGCTGTGCACTGACTTGTTGCTGTGCACTGGTTTGTGGCTTTGCACTGGCTTGAGGTTGTTGATTAGCTTGCTGCTGTGCGCTGGCTTGTGGCTGTGCAGTTGCCTGTGGCTGTTGACTGGCTTGTTGCAGTACACTGGCTTGCGGTTGTATACTGACTTGTGGTTGTGTACTGGCTTGTGACTGTGCAATGGCTTCTGGTATTGCAGCAGTTTGCGTCTGTCCATTTACTTTCTGTGTTGCGTTACTTTGTGTTTGTGCGCTACTCTGCTGTTGTCCGCTGGTTTGCGTTTCTGCGCTGGTTTGCGTCTGTGCACTAGTCTGCAAGTGTTCACTACCCTGCGTTTGTTCGCTTACTTGTGGCTTTCCGCTGCTTTGCAACTGTCCTGTAATTAATGGCGGCGCGCTACTTTTTGATTGTTCGCTGCTTTGCACATGTGCTTCAGGCAGTGGGGGTGCGTTAGGTGAAGGTAATTCTTTGCTGCTAGTCCCATTGCTTTGGACAATACCCAAAAACGGGGAATTCTGGCTAATCGGCGCTACGTGTTCCTAACAGGGAGGAAAGGAAGACGTGTGTCTATAATAATTTATTGATGCTGATGAGGGCTGATGCCCGGCTACTATTAATAGTGGTATGCTAATGAAAACATTCAGTTTATATAGTTTAAATAGCGTGTCTTCATAAAATGCAACGTGGGTTCACTCCCGTTCCCCTTCTTGGTAATTAGTGTGTGGCAACTTTTTTTTGCTAAAAGTATAATATAATTCGCATCAAAGCAGTATGGCGTAAATAAAAGACAGCTATTTGTTATAGATGAAAATACCTGTAAAAGTTCAACTTAACAAATCACAAAGCCTTGCATTCTTCCCTACTTTACCTCCCATTGCACCTACAAATCGTAATTGTAAAAATCTGTACTTGACCTACACATTTTATTTGACACTGTAGAACAGAACGTACTGGGTGATTTCATTAAGTATTTTTGTGTGAGCAGGGAACCAGAATTTGTAACTATATTTTGTGAATAGTGAAATAACTGGGCCAAGGAATATCAATATCCTGATAAATTATGCTAAGGTTGTGTGAGTTCAAAAGTTAAGAAAGGCACTGGCCGGTAATTAATTGTCTATCTAGGTGTTGCTGTGAGAGAGGAATTGTATATTGTCGTACAAAATTTGAAAGATATTACTCAAGGACATGTTTGTTAGCCCTGTGGGAGAGGTTTTTCTGCATGCGGCCCTCTTTTAAATAAGTAGCCAGTGATATATGATATGATAATCAAGCTAACACTACCTTCCAAAAATTCATATGAAGAGAATCCGATGTGAAAATATTTTCTCAAATTTCTCTTATATGAGCTATAACATTATTCCTGACCAATGGTAGTACTTTAAATTCTTTAAAGTTTGGAATTTGCTATTTTAAGCACATAAGTTATAGTAAATTATTTTGATTCTAGTTCTACTACCAGCTAATATTTTGATTGACTGGCGCTGGAAAACTGGACAAATGTAACAGAACTCTTTACGAAGTCTGATTTTGTTAAATTTGCATGCCATTTGATTTCATGCTTTTCCAAATTTTGCGATTTCAAAGAGTGCCTAGTACAAGTGTAGAATGCAATTTAGGTAAAGAACTGATAATACCAAGGAGTTAGACGATAGTTATTAGGAACCGGATGATAAGATTTGTAGAGAAAAAAATTCTTTTGAAGATTTAAAAAATTTCACACATAGTGGGTGACGACGTCATCATAATTTTCGAAGACGTTATAATGTCATAACCACATAAATTATTTTATTATATAACTTAAATGCTCCCAAAGTATTTCATTTAAGTTTGATGCGTTTTAAACCAAGTTTTTAAAAGTTACTTAAGTTTTCCTGGCACTGGCAAAAAAGTCCTCTCTCACCGCCCTTCATAAGTCCAAAAACTCGTTTTGGATAGGATTAAAATGAGTCTTCTTGGCACTTTTCTCGCGCCAAACTTTTAATATTTCATCTGAATTCGCCCTACTTAATGCATACGATTTTTGTGGTCATTTGATAGATAAGCGGCAAAGAGTGCTGTCGTTTCTGCGTCAGATCTTGCGAATGTAGAAGAGAGTCATCGGCATCTTTTGTAGCAATACAGGAAGGTTCAATTCAACCTTGGAGATTGCAGACACAAATAACTCTATTTACAGGCATCACTTTTATATATACAGACACAATAGAAAGCGTGCCTATGAAATATAAACATTCAGAAGTAGTAGTAATCGGCTAACTTTCTCAGTTTACACTGGGCTTCTCCTCTGTCATTATCTTACTTTAGTTTTCGCTGTCAAAGCCTACAGCAATCCTTAAAAGTATATCACCCAATTTTTCCTACTCTTGGTTTTTCATTCATTTTAAGCGGACGACAAAGTTTGTATAATAGCCCTTAAGATGAAGTAATAACCATTCCTCTTTAAGGGCGCCAAGTACTTATCAACTATATGGACGTTTAGTGATGAGTTTCTATTGATAAGATCCACTTGTCGAATAGCTAACCTTGAAATATTTGCGATGATGCAACAATTTCAAAGTTAGCAAAATGTTTTTGAACATTAAATAGATGCACATGTTATATTCAGAGCACGAAAACCAAAAAGTGTATAACTTTGTTCCTGCAATCATTAATGTTGAAAAGAGTTATCGATTTGCTTCCGTACTGAGTATAAACGCTCCGTAACGCAGATAGTAGAACAAAAGATATCTTACCGTTGCATTTCCTGGAGATGCATTAACATGAACCGTTAGATCTGTGTGCTGATCACTTGGTGGCAAAGTGAGTCCTGCCACCACTTGAGCGCTAGCATTACTCGAATTGGCTGGAGTTTGACTTGTAGATGAAACAACAACTGGTGCAGCTTCGTTTTGGCTGCTGATGTTTGTTACTTGTGGGCTGCTGGGTGCTTGAGGACTTGTTGATTCCTGAGCAGAAGATTTTGGTCCAAAGACTGGTGGGTATCTGCTTACACCAACCCATTTGCTTTCATTTCCAACATGTGTGATGATTGCAGTCTCTGTAAGATGCTTATGCTCACCTTCTGCAAAGGAAATGAGAACACTTATCAATAAGTTAGTTTTGAAGAGAATACTAGAGAAATAGAAAATATGTCACCACCGGGAATCAAACCCGTGACCCACGCTCGATGTTATTAATAAGTGTAGGACTTTTTGAAAATAACTGGTTGACATCAGGCAATGATATTATTTAATAGTTCTCAGTAACAATGTTAGCAAGCTTTGTTATTTCATGCATTAAAGGAATTGTAATGCTATCAGATGATGATGAAAAGTTTCTTTGACTATTTACCAATAATGAGAAGTCAATGCAAATGATGCAGTGTATTTTTGACATTGAAAACTATTTAAACAAATGTTAAGGTATACAATAATAGAGATAGCGATATTGAATGATTTTAGACTAGTTAATAGTACAGTAGCATTATATCAGTAATGATTTTTCTGTTAATCTTTCATATTAAAATTTAAGAAGTCACTCTCTTGTTATCCCGTGCTTTTCTCAAAAGTTTTCTCTTTTGCATAGTACATCGTTCTCTCAACTGTTCTCTATATTATTCTCGCGCTTTTGTCTCTCCTTTTCTATCTCGTCTTTGAGCTCTCCCTCTAGCTTTATCCCTTACACCAACAACTGTTCTCTTTCTTATTTCCTCTGTGAACTCGCAGTACCTCATTTATCCTTACGCAAACTAATAGACGGACGTAGTTACAATTACAGAACTTTTTGGGAGTAGAATAGTTGCATACCATTCTGTATTACCTTGATGCATACAATTCAATGACATATATTGATTTAGTAACTAATTTACAAGATCAATATTGTGATTTACGTGTTAGAGCTTAACAAGTTAGACATAAATCATACTCGATTACTCTACCTTTCACAACAGATTTATAACACGTCCTAAAATCCTTTCATTCAAGGTCTACAGTTATAGTTGGACATTTGAAAAACAATATAAGTACATATATGAAGATCTATACAGAGTTTTAATTATATAGAAAGGCGTTGATAAGCACATTTCCATGACTACCTATTGTAGAATCATTGCACTTAATATACCGTAGTTCACAAACTACAGGGACCAACATTTCATGTACTTTTCAGCATTTTAACTAAAACATCAGGAACCGAGGAGCAACTATTTCATTGCAAGCTACCTAAAGTTTCAGATCAAGGTGGAAAGGTATGCAGGGATCAAAATTCTGCAAATTCTCTTCATCAGTATCTGAATTCAATTTTGAACAGCTTTGTAAACAGGTGAAAAGTTAATTACAAATATAATACATTAGGGGTAAGTATAGTATAATGAGTCATGGCTAGAGAGCAAAAAGTTTACAGCAGCAAAGTAGATTTAATCATCTGGAGTTCAATTTGAAGTCACAAGATAAATAGTGACAAGAAGGATGCTCTCTAATCTGATCCGGGGACAGAGGGGGCGCTAAAACGTGTATCAAAGTCTTGACTTATATAGTATCGGCTCTGTTAAAATGACTGTCAGTGGGACTTTCTTTATCAATTTATTATTATTTATTTATTTATTATCATTATTATTATTATTAAATTATTATATTAATTAATTTTTTATTTATCAAAAGTGGTTTTGTTAGAGTATTATCGTAGCAAATTTCTTTGATTGACTTTCTATTGAAGACTGGTGTGCCTGGGAAAATGATATCGTCATTCTTGGTATCCAATGACTAAGTCGCATTCTTATATGCATGTATTAACAACCCCTTCAAGAAACCGACATAACTGATGTACCCTGAAAGTAAAGAAATCAAATTTACGATAATGGTTTATAAATATATTCATTTATCTTAAACAATACAGTCTTTCATATTTAATTCTATTAATTTTCATTTATCTACGTCGAATCCCTAAATTATAAAATAATATTTTCTTACGTTGCGTAATTTTAGTGCTATCTTTATATCTTTTGCTTTTTACGAACATCAGAAATAACCATAAGATGGTGGGAAGTATCAGTATTAGAAAACACTCAATCGAAAATGAAATTAAAAACATGACGTCAAATATATACGAAAATCAATATGTAAGAAACACGAAATATAACTAGCAGCTGTAGTTATTCTTAGCATGCCAAGTGATGACCAATTTAAACGGCAAACAAACCTATGTTCCGCCTGTTTTTTTTGGGGGGGGTGAGGGGGAGGGGGAGACGTTATTTTGGAGAAGTGCTGGTCTAAGTGGAGATCGTAAATAATGTGAGTAATTAAATGAATTTTTTCTTTTAACTGCGCAACTGAGTCAAAGAAATCTGGTATTGAAATCTAATACACATCAGATTTAACTAAAATGAATTTGCATACTCCGCTTGATTTTGCGGTTGACATACATGGAAATAAGAGAAACTACAAGTGTTAAAATTAGTACATGTCCAGACAAATAAAAACTAAAGGTTACTGTTAAATGCCATTGATTACGGTAAGCGTGAACGAATTACAAAAGATTTCGAAGATATCACTAACAAATGTTAGATATCTGCGTCAAAATATTATAGCCATTAAATACGTTTCACGTTAATGATTCTGCATAGAAATCATAAAATGAGAAAGGGAGATCATAGTGGAAGTCTATATATCTGCTATATACCTGCCTTCTATATACCTGCCTTCTATAAAGCATTTATTATTTAATACATTGAAATATGCCGATTATTATATGCAATGTGTCCGAATACGCCAGGAATTTTCATGACATAGACAATACTTTTTTGCAACAATGAGAGCATTTGTAAGCTCTCAAGATCATGATGAGAAGATCACCCTCGGGGGAATATGTTTACGTAAGTTAGTGAAGGATGTCATTCGAAGAATCCAATTCAAAAGGCTAATTGTGCACAAGGTATTATTTTAACTTGCATTCACTAGTTTTTAAAGGGCATTTGGTTCTATTACTAGGATTAGCCGCATGATCAACCATTATTAATCTAAAATATCGTGAAATGGTGCTAGGCGCTAAATTTAAATTGCAGTGATTATCCTAGAATCTATAAGCACAATTTGTTTAAAATTAAATTACTTTAGACATATCATTATTAATATTTGGTATTAGCTTGCGTTCTTAATATTGCTTTAGTTTGGAGAAACTCGCCTGAAATTCTTTTCTAAAAATACGTCGATACTTGAATGTAGTAAGTCTTCTTCTTAACGCTATGATAAGAGGAAGAGTAAATCACTCTAAAGAAATCTCGTGTGCTGTTGCCGGTGTTTACTTTTCAGAAATCCTATTGTTTAATGAAATCTTGCCAGTTTCTGTGGTGATTTATCCGTTGGAAAAGTGTGCAAATACCATTTGCTAGCAGTGTCTTACTCTGTGGTTGGGATCTAGGTTTTTCGCATAGCTACCAACATGTAGTGGTATGATACGTATAGCTCAAGGGTTGTTTAGCTGCATTCTGACTATTCATGAAACTTAATTGCTTGCTTT
>JAAAKM020000378.1:11479-26124 GCA_010016025.2 Alatinidae sp. Z8VKAUB7J3 | reverse complement strand
CCGATAACGGACAAACTTAACCCTTAAGAAGCAATATCTCTTAACAATACTGAATTAAGTAAGTCAATATACACTCCGATAGTGATCGTATCTACCCTACCATAACCTCTGATAGCTCTGCATGACTTCAATCAAAACCATCACGCCACGTTGCCCTTGCATGATATCACGATGCCATAATGGGTACTAGAATGAATGTAAACTGCATAAACTCCAGGGACGAGAAAGAAGAAGTACGTTCACGAGCTGGTATCTCAATTATGCTCTAATACTGATCTCCCTCAGCTGTCATTTGACGATACAAACACTACAACAAACCATATTCCTCTTACTGATTGAAATGTAAAAAATACGCATATCTTCAAGTACAAAATCTTCAACCAAGTTATTCTGTCACTATTGGCATTTCTTTGAACAAAACATATGAACACATAAAAATATATATTGTGATAAAATTTCAATGTGTCAGGTTGTAAACAGAGACGAACGCAATCTCTATGCACGTATTAGCTCGTGCAACACCTCACTCTTCGCTACGGCAGGTCTTAATACAATACTTCCCCTAAGAGGGCATTAAAACTTTTGACTTGCTTTTAACGTATTTTAAACATTTGAGGTTCCTTTGCATAAATAATAATATCTCATAAGCGTGTGTAACGTTGAGTTGGATGTTTAAATGAACTGTGATGGTAGAGACAATGTTTAACAAAACTAAGCTCGTTTGAAAACCAATTAAATCTTTTGTCTTCGAAAAAAGGTATTTCCTTTCGTTACAGGTAGTGCCAAGCGTGGAGAGAGAGGGAGGGGGGGGGGGGGAATATACCAGAATTTTTAAGAACAGCTATCAGGAAATCCAGGTGATACACAAATCACGGCAAACTAGCACGGTTTGCCCTCATTACTGTCTTGCGTTACGTATATTACAAGAAGACGACCAATTCATAATAAATAAAGTTTGTTTGGCTCAAATAGTTGACATAACGCAAACATTAAAAAGGATTTTATTGGAGTGTGCTCTTTTGACAAATAGTAAATTTGTTTGTACAAGTTATAACAATTTGGCACTGTGATTCCAAAGTTGCAGAGTATTTCACAAGCAGAAACATCACCTCTAATATAAATAAAATCAAGTATCTAAAATATGGGCCGCCCCCGCCCACCACGAGCCCAACCCCCAACCCCCCGATAACTCTCAATGCGTATGCCATTGTAGCATTTAGGTACGTACCAGGTCTTAAGTTAAGTAAAAGAAACTTAGATACTATCGGAGTACAGGGGTGGGGGTGGGGACGGTGGGGACTGAAGCTCAACTCCTTCCTTTTCTACTCAATATTGTATGTGCATCTGTGCTATCCCAATCTCAACAGGAATTAACCAAATAGTGTCTGTCCGGCATCGCAGGCTCCATCTGGCTTTATCTCACGCACAGATCAGGTCGCTACCGTCTGAGAATCAGCTCTAATTAGCTCGGTAGGATCCTCAATGAGTTTTAAAATGATTCACTTTCGTACTATCAACTTTGCTATAATGTACATACCTGCAACTTACGAGGAAGAAAAATGCTCGTTGCTTGAAGAATTCGATCTGATTACATATAACCATATTGTACTATAACACCAAACGAAACTTCACCTCAGTGAAAGAAATCCTCAATCATTTTTCTTATCAATCTAGTTACAGCTCTACAGGTTAAGATGTCTGAACTCAAAATAACTAATTAAAGTTAACTAGCATTCCTGAGTTAGATTGTAATTATCGCAACAACTTCAAATATATATAGCAACCTAGAAGCGTTGTATGTCAAAAGGATCGTATTTCTGCCTATTAGTTGTTATTCAACGTTCACAGCAGTCTCACATGAAATCCTGGTGAAACGAGTCAAGCATATTACTTTTAAATGTTTACGGGATGACATTAAAGTAACACGCATGGCTGTTATTGACATGAAACAACATACCGTGACAAACTACGATATGGTAGTTGAGTAATGTAGATTTCCTTACATCACAGGGAGAGCTTGACTTTTCCTTCTTGCCAAAGAGCGTACAATAGCTCCACAACAAGTTAATACAATTTGTAAGACGTTACAGCAATAGTTTGCAATATCATCTACCGTAGCTCTTGGCTATATATTCAATTTCGTAAGGTTAAATACAGGCTTTATACAACGCTAGCAGAAGTATCACCATGATATAACAACAGACTTCATGTTTTGCAATCCTAGCAAATGATACCCCGTTAAAAGCTATTCATGAATTTGTGGTAAAGACACATTTTGTGGAACTCAATGTGCAAAGATGCAATTCCACAATGGGGATAAAAAATGCATCGCACACTGAAGAACAACAGGATGCCACGACAAAAACACTTCCAAGTAAAAAAGTACTCTAGATGATTGGCACTAAGACATAATAAACACTGACAAACAGCAGAGTAACCGATTACCCAAAATGAAGTGTATCTGAACATCTTACATGACTTAACCTCCCCATTAATTTCTACATAAATACGTTTCCAAATTTAGCACAATGAATGATGCAGTGAAACTTTTTAAAAACTCTGTCATGATTCAGATTTCACTAATATCATAAACGGTTTTGCAAGGACAAAAATCAATGTACACACGTTTCCACATTTCCTTCTCGTATTATAGTAGTCATCTAATTTTTGGAATGCTTCTGTTCAAATTAGCAACGTGGGAATCTCGAATAAGCACAAATTCACAGCAAATTTAATCTGAATGACTGAAAATCAGCGCCTATTAAATGAAGTGCTTGCAAGAATTGTGATTTCGGATCTCACGATTTCGTTTGACAGACACTCTGTTTGCAGATGTTAAGCTGGGAGCGAAGAACAGTCATTCACGAAAACAGGTGAAGCGTCTCACACATCTTCATTTATTTCAACCTAATCATATTTAAATCAACAGGGTTGCAGTCTGAAATGGCGGTCATTAGAAAGATAACAGAAAAAGGCAGTGTAATCTGAACAGATACTTGTTCAACTTTCAAGATAAGCGCTGAAAATAAAACGACTCTGTGCGAATGTCGAAAAAAAATTTCGCGCTAGATGCAGTCAGAGAAATACTATTTCACTACTGCCAGTAAGACTAACGATGCAATATATTCACCTCTACAATCCCCCGCTCCAGTTACTAAACATAGAGATACCGTTGGTAGCCATAATATCAGAAACTTGGTATAGGCTTAGCACTGCTCATTAAAGACTCAACGTACGGTTCAGTGTTATGAAATTAAAGACGGGAACATACGCTCCATGATAACATTCCTATCACGTGTAGTTTTAAAGTGAAACGAGCTCTGGTTTAAACACTGAAAATTTGTTGAGGTCATTCATTCATAATATACAATATAACCCGACGATAAATGCATCAATTTGTACGCGGTATAGACCAAAATTAGGTATTCAGAAGTCTGAATAAGTGATAGGTTTGCTGTGAATGAGATATCGCAACGGTGACACATGCTTCAACAGTGAGGACAATTTCAAAAATGATTTCAAATTCGGGGGGTTTGATAGTAGCTGTAGTAGTAAGCCTGTTTTGCTTCGGTGTAAACGTCTGGCTATGCTTTAACGGCTACTTTCGACGCTTTTGATTGAATGATGATAGCCAACGGTCTGATAAGAACTTATTCGAATCCTCGATGACAGATGACTTATGTGCTACGACGGAAATCTTTAGGACTGAATATTGTTACTACAAAAAGGTGAATGGAAGTCCTCAAAACAGAGAAGCCCTGAACCAATTAGCAATAAATTTAGTAACTTCGACGTGTTGCTTTAAGATAAATTAATACCAAACAACAAAGCGGATTCAGCTATTTGAGAATAACTACAGCAGCATCAAACATGATCGCTTTTTCTTGAAATAGGGAGCTTAAAAGCCTGATTTACAATTACCCAGTGGCGATTATGAATGAAAAGTTTCGAATAGCTTCAGCACAGATCATACCAACAGTTTTCTTGTTTTCATAATATGTATAAAACCTAACGATGACTGTAAGCGTGCCGATCGTGTTGTAGAAAGCCCATTTAATCGCTAAACACCAAGTTTACTGTTTTAACAGCAAGAAAACATTAAACGAAATATCCTCAGTTGCTTCTCAGAGCTTTAAGAACTCTAAACAGAAGAAAATCAAAAACAGCGCCATGTCCAAATTGACGCTACATTCTACAGTTTAAAAGGGACCACATTCAATTTCGCTCAGCAGACTAAAGCTGGCTGTGTACTTTCTCAAACTGAGTTGTCACATTAAAAGTCTGATTATGTATTTTCCTAAGCCTTAATATTCCATAGCTGGACAATAAAGACTCCTAAAATTCGGCCCTACAAAGGTTCGACGTGTAAAATTCAAATGAAACGGTGATAGGCTCAATTAATTTGCGAGGGAACACGTTTGATTGTCGTACCTTTAGCGAGAGATTAGGCAACACTAAGACAACCCATTTCTTGAGCTGCTGTTATTAAATCTGAACCAATTGCTTGTGAAATGCAAACGTTGAACGAGTTCAGATCGTTAAAAATATTATCAGCATCTTGAGTACTACTTAACATCAAGTTTCTCGATCGTTTCAACGGATTGAAGAAAAACGCTCTTAAACTATATCAAAAAAAGAGAGAAAAATATATGCGATCCGATGCAATAAGACACACTAACAAGATCGTAAGTTTCCCTTCACAAGTCAAGTCTGAAACAACCCGATCGTTTCACAGAAAATCTGAAAGCAACCAAAACGAACTTGTTGATTATCAAGAAAGATGATGCGTCAAAAATGTAGCTAGGTTTCAACATTATGGTCAACTGACACTTACGTTTCCACTGTTGATGAGTGAGATCGCTCCCATAAAACACAACCTTGATCATTTTATCGGTTCAAAACGACATATACATAACTCTCCATAAGATACAAGGCGGGGAGATAATGTAGAAACTCTGAGATCTTTTCTTTCGCTGTTACCTCTAAGAAACTTTAAGTCTGCCTTTGAACTCCAACTTCTTATTGTTTGAAGCTTTTCAACATTGGAAGCTTTTGCGCTTCTTGTCCAGAATCTGCCGCGTTTTACTCCAGCTCAACTCAGCCGAATTCTTCGCATAGCATTTGCCTTTGTAAATCCATACCTCCAACTACGTATCGTTTTACAAGTTCCAAAAGAAATCGCTAATCTTGAAGAACACACTAATTCCGCAAGGGCAAACAGAACATCTAGAAACTCTCTGATATCATTCTCATCGATGCCTCAAAGCCTTCTTTAAACATCCTCCAACGACGCCAGACTTTCACCTGCACTGCCAACCGACCTCTCTTACGGCTTTTCACGTTCTTTTGTCAATGATATTGTAAAAATGCGTTTCACTACAGGCGTTTTTAGGAGTTTCGTTGGGGCAAACAGTACATTGAACCACTCTCCTGTAGCACTCTCCTCGATGCTGGTAAGATAGTTCTGAATGACTAAAATATTTTCACCTGCATTGCCAGCCGACCTCTTTCACAGCTTATTTCGTTCCTTTGTTGATAATATTCTAAAAATGCGTTTCACTACAAGAGTTTTTAGGAGATTCGTTGGGGCAAACAGTATATTGAGCTACTCTCCCGTAGCACTCTCTTTGATGCTGGTAAGATAAATCTAAGTATCACAAAATGACGGGAAATTTTCCCTTGCACTGCCAACCGACCATTTTAACAGATTTTCTCGTTCTCTTGTAATTGTAGTGTAAAAAATGCGTTTCGCCACAAGCGTTTTTAGGAGCTTCGTTGGGGCAAACAGGACACTGAGCTACTCTCCCATAGCACTCTCCTCGATGCTGATACTGTAATTCTAATGATCAAAAAATGGTGGAAGACATCAATCTGCATTGCCAACCAACATCTTTTACCACTTTGGCGTTCTCATGTTTATGATATTGTGAAAACGCGCTTCATTAAAAGTGTTGTTTGGAGTTTCAATGGGGAAAACAGTGTACTGAACTACTCTCCTGCAGCACACCCCTCGCTGCTGGTAAGATAACTCTAAATATTACAAAATGACGGGAGATATTACCCTGCATTGCCAACCGACATCTTTAACAGCTTATCTTATTCTATTGTTAATGATATTGTAAAAATGCGTTTCACATAAGTGTTCTTTGAAGTTTCGTTGGGGCAAATAGTGTACTGAACTGTTCTCTCGTGGCAGTCTCCTCGATGCTGGTCAGATAACTCTAATTATCACAAAATAACAAGTAATATTACCCTGCATTTCCAAACGACATCTTAAACAGCTTATCTTATTCTATTGTTATTGTTAATGATATTGTAAAAATGCGTTTCACTGCAAGCGTTCTTTGGAGTTTCCTTGAAGCAAATAGTGTACTGAACTGTTCTCCCGTGGCAGTCTCCTCGATGCTGGTCAGATAACTCTAATTGTCACAAAATAACAAGTAATATTACCCTGCATTTCCAAACGACATCTTTTACAGCTTATCTTATTCTATTGTTAATGATATTATAAAAATGCGTTTCACTACAGCCGCTTTTAGGAGCTTCGTTGGGGTAAACAGTACACTGAGCTGCTCTCCCGTGGCAGTCTCCTCGATGCTGGTACGGTAATTGTAGGGAGACATCAATCTGCATTGCCAAACGGCATCTTTTATCACTTTGTCTTTCACAGCTTTGTCGTTCTCTTGTTGATGATATTGTAAAAATGCGTTTTATTAAAAACTTTTTAGGAGTTTCGTTGGGAAAAACAATGTACGCAACTGCTTTTCCCTAGCACTCTCCTGGATACTTGTAAGATAACCCATGGTATCGCAAAATGACCTGCACTATCGCACAAGCACTTTTCCAATTTCCATTACTATTTTTGTTTGCAAAAAATATGCAAAAACAACTAGTCTAGCGGGCTAAAGTTTTCTGTGCTGTCATACACGTTATCTGGAAAGAATGCCACTCACCTTATCGCCATAAAACCGTTCCTTGGAATCCGACCTTTAAATTTTACTTGCTTCGCCAACACAGCTTTTTATTCCCATTACCAGTAATATCGAAGTATTGATTAATACTACAAATATACCGAAATAATTCTTAGAGGTAAACAAGGCAAATTGAATTCTCTGATACCATTTTTATCTTTGGTATCGCAGCAAGACTCCTGAAGCTTAACCTTGCTAACGAGTAAGTGCCAACGCTTTTTCTTGTCTCTTGTTCGTCTTCATTAAGTGTCTTCTATCAAAATTCAAGTATTATACTACTTGATTCCTTAAAATATATATTTGAAGCACTATTGTATCGCGCGGTTTTCACTTGCGTAACGGAGAACTCGCATTACGAATTTCGGCCGAAAATGCTTCACTGCAAACGTTTTTAAGTGTTTTACAATAAAGTAACACTAGCTCAATCTCTTCATTAGTTTGCCCGGGGTTGCTATCAGCAAAGTAAAGTAAAATTGGTCAATAGCGAAGTTTGACTTTGGACGCGATTTCCCAATTTCATCGCGAGGCTGGTATTTAAGCTACTTGAAAATGAGACTGCGAGGGCAAGCGGCTTAATTAAACGCCAATAAAGACTCAGACAAAGGGAAGAATCCCACGCCAAATATTCAGAACTGAAATCACACCACCTGAATATGAACTTCGCACCTTCTAAAGCAGAAGTGTGAGAAAACCGAAACCTAAGAATAGTTCAATTACACATATATAATGAAGCATGCCCCACTACCTTTCTCTGATATCATAAAATGCCAGAAATTGGCCACTGGCATTAGTACAGATGTATTGACGCTTCCATCCTCGGCAACGCACGATGGACTTCGCACCTGACTGCACACGCATATGAACCTAGCTCAAACTGAAGAATAGTACCATAATGCATCCAATATGCATTTCGGGATGCTTCATTGAGTTTCTATGCAAAACATGTCATTCACAAATTGCCTATTGCCTACACAACTGATGTGTTAACACATCAACTCTTCCCACTCAATGAAGAGTCTGCACTTTCGTATCTTGACTACACCGAATACACCTTCAACTTCAGATGAAGATTATGCAAGAAACAGATCCAATACTCATTTGGGTACCTCAATGGCTTTCTGCGGAATGCAAACTATTGCACACTGGTGACTACATTTCCACCTACTTAAACTCTGCCGCGATGGAATGATGCCATCTAAATGAAAAGCTCAATAATGACCACGTGAAACCACAAGGAACCAAACCCCGTGCTTCATCTGTGCAAAGCTGATGTGCTGCAATTACAAAATCATCCATGAGACAGAACAATATGGCACGCCACTTGTTATTTACTGAAGTCACTACAACCTCAGCTCAACTCACACCACACTTGAGTCGGGTTAGATAACGAAGACGACACATTAATCGAGGCTCGTATCTTCACACACTGTAAAAGGGCTCTGCAGTGACATCAATGAATGACCATAAGGAACCAAACCCCGTGTTTCACTGGTGCAACTCTGATGTGCTGACATTTTACCATGATCCCTGCCATTGAGACAGCAAAGTATAGCATGTCATTTGCTTCTAATGACGTCACTACAAACTCAGCTCGACTCACTCTTAACTGGAGTCACACCTCGGACAAAGGGCTGAGCAGTGTCATAAATGAAGGACCATAAGGAACCAAATCCTTGCCTTCTTCGTTGCAACTCCAATATGCTGCAATCACACCCCGGTTCCATACGATTGACGCTGAGAAATTTCGGATGCCATATGTTTTCAATTTCACTAGACATCTTCTGAAATAAACTATGCAGACATTGGGCTCCTCTGAAATTCAGGATTATTCGAATAATGGTTGAATCCACACTACCTTGCAGAAAGTTGCTATGTGCAAACCACATAGCAAATCAATAATTTGATGAGACTGTTTTTTCTAAAAAATAAAAATATTGCTCTACAATGACGACTCATCGTTACTCAAGTTCAAAGCGTTTTTCGTCTAAGATTTATCAGAAGCAAATTAATAATTGCTAATTACACATGTCACTGATATGTTAGCCACTCGATTTCCTTAATTGTGAAGAAACAAATACTTTCGCGGTGACGTTATGACAAAATATGCATTTAAGATGAAACTAGTAGATCAGTGCATTTCATCTTCTTCTACTCAAATGGCGTTGATTTATACTGTATTATATGCCTACGCAATAATTTCGTCGATGCAAAATAATAATTTGTTACAATTGTCCTTTTATCCTACAATTCAATTCACGTTTTGAAACTTACCTGAGACACACGGTGCCGATGCCGTGTTTCCTATACGCGATCAAATTAGAAAGACCTTGGTTACGTGGTGGCAACAGCATTTTCAGTATTGTATTTCTGGAAGCCATTTATAAAAATAGCAACACGAGAAAGCCTCTGGATCAAATAATCTGATCATTTAACCTATCTCTACCAAAAATATTTTAAATCATAAGGATGACTTCAAGCAAAAGCCAGGAAACTTTTACACTGTTTTAAAAAAGATACTGTTCTGAGTATACTATTGCTGCCATGTACTATAGGCCGCTAAGTTATAACATGCGTTTCGGGTTTTGTTGCGTATGACTTCTACAAGTGTACAATTGTTATCAAAATATTAAAGCCTAAGTGATGTGTCACTGACGATAATTACAGGACCACCTACCACAAGTCACATCCCACTGTACACTTCACACTCGGACACTTACCACACCAACAATCACCATCGAGATGTCTACCACCGTCACCAGTTACCTTTGAAGCACCTTATGATATACACCGAATCAGAGCGCCTTCAGTTACGGGATCACCGACAAATGGGTGAGCAGCACAGTCTATGGGAACCAACCAGTCGTCGGAAATCCCACATTTGCATTTCTAGGCAATATACAGAAAAACGGGCTTCCCAAACGACTAAGGTCACCCAAAAAACATCAAAGCCGTTTTGGTATTGACTCAACCCGAAAATAGGTTACTAAAAGATCATTCCGTCGTGTTGATTCCTTACAGTTCAACATGGGCTGGTGAGTCTAACAAATTTTATGTCTTTCTAGATTTATCCATTACTCATGTAAGAAAACATTCTATAAGCCTATCCTCCCTCATTGAACGACCGATGAGATTGTCCAAAATACTTGGATTAGCCTCTTCTTATAGTTTGCCCTTTATATTCAAGGGCCGAGAAATGAATCGATAACAGGGGGGCACTCGAACACTAATTGCGCCCCTTCCCATAGTCGTGCGTCTACTCACGCTTTAGAAATTAATGTAACTCTTTTTTGCTACTGACTGGGACTCTATGCTTCTTGGAATGACAAAAGTACCAATAACACTTCTTTAAACGTTTGAACTTTCGGCCTGCTATGCCCGTTTGAGGTCTAGTATTATGACATGCTTTGCTTCTTGACACAAAACTCAACACCAAACTAAGATCACCTTCAACAACTGGGGATGCTTTAACGTAGTTTGCACCCCCCCCCCCCCAAGGAGGGAAACGAGCATTTTCAAAAACGTTTGTGTAGGTAGGAGTTGGCTCAAATCCCATTTACAGGTGGGGGTTGCCCTCTAAGGTGGGGGTTGATATTTGCCGGTAGGGGCTGTCAACCAGTCTAAGTTAAATTTTTTCCACTTCAAATTAAAGTTGTATTAGCGATTCTGGTTCACCTAACTTAAGGAAAGTTTTTCTCTCAAGACGATGGTGGTTTGGGTGTTTTTCTTCAAGGAAGTGGCATTGTAAAACCTTTCAAGTGATGAAATGAAGAGGGATTGTGTAACCTTTCAAGTGATAAAATCTCTTAATGGGAAAACTCTAAATTAGTGTTCTCTTTCTATTTACTATATTGGTGGGAAGCGGCGATTTGAACCTTTGGAAATTTATGCCAAAAATTTCTTCCAGGTGGGGGTTGGCCTTTAGAGTTCTAGGTGGGGGTTGTCTTTGTAGGCGGGGGTTGATTTTTCTAGGTGGGGGTCAACACCCCTTACAAACTATGTTTAAACGTCGCCCATTTATCTTCACTAAGATTGTTTTGCATTGATCCTTAATATGCTACAATGTGTTGGCGCACTCACTCTATGACCAGTAGCATCAGACTACGTAGATCAAGCTTAGCCGTATACTACACAAATCCAGTGTGAACCTTCTGGGAATTCCTCAGGAAGCTTTGGGTTTGCGATCAGCTGCTTACATTTTGAACTGGGAAGTCCATATTCTTTAACCATCCAACTGACTTAAAAATTCTTATTTTGGTTTATTTGTATTGTTGCCATTTTATTATACCTCGATTTATGTAACTGTAGCTCATTTGCAATTTTACGATCATTGGATGTCAGTGAACATAAAATAAACCAATAAGCATACAAGCTGGCAGCAGTAAGCTTGTGTATGACCCAGCATAACGTGCTTATAAAGGTACCGTCCCTCTGTGGTTGCTAAATATGGTCCCAGTTTGCTCTAAGATGTACTGATCTATGAATTGACTTTCCTTCTCATTTAATATCAGCCTGTTCTCCGTTACCTCTCAAGAAAAACTGAAATGCTACAGGTTCCTTTTGACACGTCGCACTTCGTCAAATAGAGCAAATACTCTAGATCTCGATAAAACATAATGCTATAGGCCTACCGTTCGGTAAGGCAGTGGATAGCACTGGCACTACCCTGTTAAAAAATTGTATGTACGGAAACCTTTCAGTATCTAAAATGGAAACAGTGGGCCTGTTCAGACGAAATTATTCAGTGACCCAGTAATAACGACCTATACCATAAGCACCTCACAAAAGCAATTCTTCACAATGGTTTTAACGAACATCACAACTGCACATACTCCTGCGACGTGCCTGCTAACTATAATGTTCTCGGGATGAAAAGGGCAGCTATTGTACTGCACAAGGACCACCTATAGTCTGAAATTATCCCTCTATTGTTCTACAACCGACTTATCAAAACGGTTATACGATGAGGCAAAGTTCTTCCGCAATGTTTTGAAAGGGAGACAGGATGCCTCCTTTCCAATAATCGTTTGCGAC
Source organism: Alatinidae sp. Z8VKAUB7J3 (assembly GCA_010016025.2). Lineage (NCBI taxonomy): Eukaryota > Metazoa > Cnidaria > Cubozoa > Carybdeida > Alatinidae > Alatinidae sp. Z8VKAUB7J3. The sequence continues at coordinate 14,122 of JAAAKM020000378.1, read as the reverse complement.
CTCGTATCCGGGTAACTGTGACGTTTCCTTTCCGAATACAAAACATGACATCCATACTGCTTATGAATCTTACATCTTCTGTAAATGTATAAAGCATATTTCCCTTACACGCTGGTTTGTTGCAAACAAACATCCCGCTTTTTGTAAACCAGATTTTTCCCGCCGCAGCAGTGCACTGCTTTGACTTTAGAAACCATGGCAGACATTTCATAAATACCCACTACTTTTTGCCAATAACTTCAGCACGATCCTTACAACATCCTCCTCCCCCTCCAAATTATCATCATCACCATGCAATACCATTACAATTATTATCATCAGCATCGTCATCATCAACATCGTCATCATCAACATCATCATTGCCATCATCATCACCATTATCTTCCTCCTTTCCATCACCACTATCATCAAAATCAACATCATCATCACGCATCATCATTATTATCATCATCACCATCATCACCATCATCATCACCATCATCACCATCATCATCACCATCATCACCATCATCATCACCACCACCATAATCATCACCAGCGTCACCACCATCACAATAACGAGATTTCACTTTTTCCTCTTTATCACTACCACAATTACCATCAAAATCATCGTCATCATCATCATCGTAGTAATCATCTTCCTCATTATCATTATCATCATCATCATCATCATCATCATCATCATAACGATCAGCAGCACCAGCAGTACTAGCAGCAGCAGCAGAAGCAGAAGCAGCAGCACCACCAGCAGCACCACCAAAAGCACCAGCATCAAAGTACCATCACCATCACCATCACCACCACCACCAGCACAATCTTTATATTTTCACGCTTCCTTTTCTGCTACTCCTTCCTCCTTATCATCATACCTGATCCTTCAAGGGCATTAATATCTACTATTTCGGGTGTGCACCCTTTAAGAACATACTCCTTCTTCATCCTGCTTCTCATGAGAGACATACTCTTCAAACACTACTACAATAAATTCACTCTGCCATTAAATTTACACTGTTTCTGTCATACAATACCCACTCTGTCATTTAATTCAATTTGTCTGTATAGATTCGAATAAATATATCAGATATTAGATACAGGCTTAAACATAAGAGCGTTCTGTCTCCTAATATATGTCACCTTCTACAATTGGTCTCCTTCTAAGATTGGTTTCCTTCTAAGATTAGTCTCCTTCTAAGATTGGTCTCCTTCTAAGATCGGTCTTCTTCTAAGATCGGTCACCTTCTAAGATCGGTCTCCTTGTAACGTCAGTCACCTTCTAAGATTGGTCCCCTTCTAAGATTGGTCTCCTTCTAAGATCGGTCTTCTTCTAAGATCGGTCACCGTCTAGGATCGGTCAACTTCTAAGATCGGTCTCCTTCTAAGATCGGTCTCCTTGTAACGTCAGTCACCTTCTAAGATTGGTCCCCTTCTAAGAGCGGTCTCCCTCTAGGATCTGTCTTCTGCTAAGGTTGGTCAGCTTCTAAGTTTGGTCATCTTCTAAGTTCGGCCACCTTTTAAGTTTGGCCACCTTTTGACGGCGATCAAGGTTTAACTCTATCCTCTTCAATCCGGAAAATCTAGGTCTTGACGCCAAATTCAGTTCTGATTCACACTAAACCTGACATCACTGTGTAAGGGAGTGATATAAAGTACGTTTCGTATATTCGTGGGTGATCACACTCATAAAATTCATAAATGAAAATTCCTTACTTTCCAAAGACTTCCCTAGCTAATTGCCCCTTAAATCTTGGGTTATCCAGGATATGAAGTTTACCCGCTGTTGTATGTTCTCTCCCAACAAGGATAAAACGGATGTCTTAATCCCCCTTTTGGCACACTCTTACATATTTCTCTGGTTTTCCCTCGGCTTTCTTAAAGAAGTGGGTACACTTTTCTAAAGCCATTTGCGACTGGACTTTGTTTCCCTGACTAAGTTAGAATCTGCCATAGTAGAAAAAATATTTCCCAAGAAATTCGAAAATTATTTCCTTTTATCATTATCAAAAGCATGTTTACCGGATGGGTTGATCAATGATACGTAAAAATAGAATTATTATTGGGGAATGAAATCCATACAACGCAAATTGGGGCTATCATCCAAATAGCCCCAATTGTTCTTTTACTGAGGAAGACATTATCGTCATTTGTGCAGCTTACGGATGCATTGGCCTAACATAGGATATTGGTAATTTCTCCTTCATAATGCCCCAAAATTACTCAACTTATCAAAAGCTTGGAGATATTATTAAACCCTCATTTCCGCCCCAATGACAAGCTTACATCTTCACCCAGACCAATTCTACATAGGGGCACGTACATCCACGACAGAAATGTAACAAAGCGACTAGGAGTTAACCTTTACTTAAGTATGACCTTCATTAGAACTGTGAGGGACATTCATATTCATAAAATGTCTTTCAGAACCTGCTATGAGTTTGACCTAGCGCATTTTAACACATCTTCCAGCTCTGTCAGCTGGTTTTAGTCCAACTAAGATATTGACTTGTGTTTCACGGTAGCCTGCCGTTGTTTGAGCAAACAAGTTATTGTGCGCGTCATGTGAAAGAATATTATGAAGGAAGGGGTGTAGAGGACGAGTAATTCGCTAGTTATTTTTGCTTAATTGTTTGGTATAATACTAAATGC
>JAAAKM020000378.1:0-11379 GCA_010016025.2 Alatinidae sp. Z8VKAUB7J3 | reverse complement strand
AATTCAATTAAACGGCACAGCCTTCTCAGATGTAAGAATTTATGAATGGCAAGAGCGAAAGTGTTACAGTAAAGATGGACAACATTCAGTTAAAGGTTCTTACGCAATTTGGTTTTATGTTATTGTCTCAAGTGACGTATTTTGGGGCGTCAAAGGTACACATCTCTAACATTTTACTTCATGTGTTCCCTAATCATGGGAAGTGTGGGGGTTCCGACGTAACTGAACTAAAAAGAATAAGACATGACTGTATTTTAATGGAACTATAATATATAATGAGCTATCGTTGGAAATTCAAAGATCAATAATCTTCCATTTTTTCATGACGATGGTTGAGAAATATTACCACGGACTTTGAATTAAATTTCAAGTTTTCTTTTGTAGGTAATTTTTGGAGGATTTTTATTAACAAGATATAATACAATAGTTTTATAGTTTCGTAGCTTGATCGTTCTAGATATTGCTTACTCTTGTTTTTACCAGAACTCGCATGAAAACTACATATATTTGTTGATGTGATCATCCTGTGTAAAGTATTAAATTAAATAAAGCATTACAAAATAAAGTTTACAACAAAATGGCATTGTAAAATAGCGCAGATCTTTCTGCGGGTAAATGCGTGTAGTTAACGTCTAACTGAACAGTATCAAAGTCACAGAAATTTTTATGTTAACTACATCAGTGACGGATTATATTATTTACGTATAAAAGTAAAAGTCTGTCAAGTATGCTGTTTATTCGTCTCTCAAATGTGACTTTATCAGTTTAGAAAACTCTGACCTCAATTACCCGAATGTAATACGTCACCAATCTTCCATTTCGATTGTTCGAATTTTGACATATTCGAATGAGTGCTTCAAAAATTGAGTCAGATTTTTTTGAAATAATAGGATCTGACGCATATGCAGAAAAGTCGGAAACACTTCTTAGGCTTTATTAGAACGACCTTAGTTACGTGGTGGCAACGCCCGGCTTAGTGCAATATTTCTACAAGCGACTGAAGATAGTCTTACTAGCTTGGCGTTATCGTCTGTGAAGGGATACTTTTACATTTATCAAAAATCTGAACTACGTCAAGAATAACCAATAGCGTGTAGAAATATGTTCAGCATCTTGTAGAAAACGCTGCACTGAGCCTGTCGTTGCCACCACGTAACCAAGGCCGTTCTGATCTGACAGACGTTTCCGGTCTGGTCGCGTATTTCTATATCGCCTCGGTAACTAAAAATGTTGTGCAAAATATTACACGGGAAACGAATTACCCTCCCCTTTTGTTTGATAATAACATAAACAGGAACGTCGTTTGGTTGTACAACGAGAATGAAGAGGCGTAGCCGATATTCACTTTTACAGCTAATTGTACGCCGGAATATCAATTAAAGAATGAATGACTAAACGTGAAGTATGTAGCTCTCCAGACTAAGGATCCAACTCTTTAGAAAAGCATGCTAATTAAAGCAATTGGCAAAGTAAAGAGTGGAACACGAATATATAATACTACGCAAAGAGTAACAGAGCATAGCCTTTACTGTTGTTAACCCGAGTACTAATCATATTTACAAGGTTTCAATTTGTGTCCTGATGATGATTTGGTGATTTTTATGGTTTTTATGTCACTCAGTGACTTGCTACTTGTAATATACGGGCAAAATAGTACTATTCGCAAGGAATCCAGGGGCGGGCTACCACTCAGCTCTTCTTACACAATGAAGTACATTCGCTACAACGGATATCAAAATCGGTACCACTCTCATGTCTACGTAAGGTGCCACATTCTGGTAGAGCTATTCAAGCCACACCCTGTAGCATAACAAACCCTGTTCCCTTCTTGAACCCGCACTAAGAACCACTTTCCATGTACCCAAATAGGTTTTAATCAAGTATTTGAAGAACTGATTCCCCTTGAATACCTCCGCAATTTCAGTCTCTTCACTAGATAAAAAGGTTGTAAGGGTATCTACTGGTAAAGAGGCACAGCTTGGCATTCAATGCAGTTACTGGTACGAAATTAGGTGGAGCCGGGGGTGGGGGTTGGAGGTATTGACGGTGGCGTCTAATGTCTTTTAGATGGTAATTTACTGTCATAGTTCATTACTCTGCTAAGTGAATATATGCAATAGGCATTTTTGTTGTGTCTCTTAAAGTGTTTGTTGCAGATAAGCAACATCCGGAAAGTAATGAATAGGAAACGCCATGTTACATCACCTTGAGGTACTCCTTGTCCCGTTTCTGTAAGTTCTCAAAACTACAGCTCAATAAAGACGTCGTTGACGATAGGTTAATAAGTTTCCTCTAACAACTACTTTACTTCTCATTAGCAACGAGTAATCTATCTTCCATGCGGAGACAACGTGTGGTTGCTGGCGTAAGAAATTTCGTATCGTTAATATGACGTGTTAATGCGTGGTGGTTGTAAATCCGTAATGTTCGATGTATTCAGTCACGAAGGCTGCTATTTGAGATGGCAGCTACACAAGTAGATCTCTCGGGCAAAGCCTATGCAAAGAATCTTGTATATTATCTGACGATTATGGTGTATAAACTCATCACGAAATTTAAACTCATGATCGGAGAATTTGTGGATGCAACCATATACGTTGCGCTAGAACTGACAGCAAGTTACAGAAATTAATTGAATACCGATTGATCGATTGTATATGAAAAGCCAAGTAAACTACAACAAATCATCATACTTATTAATTTATTGTACTTAATAATCATAATCATCAACAAATTGTATTCGGGGACTTGTGGATTTGGGCTTGGGTAGACCAGGAGCATTTGCGAATTGCTGTCACATTGTTCACAATAAACGTGAGGCTGAAACACAGTGACAATAATCGACTCAAACGTTTACACCACGGGATCGATGTTCGATATCAAAATTTAAAAAAATGCAATTATAATATTTTGTTAATTAAATTTTCAATAAAAAAAAATTAATACATAAAGTGTCGATAAAAAAGTTTCTATACCAACGACAACAATAATATATATTGAAAAAAGAAATTGTTAGCAATGAAATTTTTTAAATAATAAAAAATTCAACAATAAAATTTCAAATTTTCAACAATAATCAGTGCTGTGTTGGTCTGTGGTTCACGTGGCAGAATTTATAGTACAGCATGGTTATGGTATGACATTGTTTGGTACAGTATTATTTGACGCAATACAATGCAATGTAGTGTAGTATACTTAAGTATATAATATAGTAGCATATAGGCTACTAGGGTACAGAGTTGTACAACATAGCATATCAAATGGTGAAGTATAGTAGAGTACAGTATGATATAGTATGAAGCCTTAGAAGAATTTGCTAAGACTGCATTCAGGGTGACAAGTAGCTGGATTTTAAGAAGGCGACGACTCAAAAGAAAAGCATGGAAGAACGCTACCCGTAAAGGTGGCCCAGACTATTATGAATGAAGCCTGGAGAAAAAGAAAATGAAAACGGAAAACATGGAAGTGTGCAGTACAGTAAAGCATAGTATAGAATTGTTTTTTCTAGCATATTACACTGCAGTATAGTCTAGTATGGTACAGTACAGTATGGTATCGTATAGTAAGTGCAGTATGTTATGGTACAGTAATGTACAGTTTAGTATAATATTGTGTAGTATAGTATAGTATAGTATAGTATAGTATAGTATAGCACAGTATTGCATGGTATACAAAGTCTTATGGTAGAGTATGGCATAGTATAGTAGAGTACGGTATGGTAAAGTAAAGTATAACATGGCATAGGACAATATGGTATGATATAGTTAAGTAGTGCATAGTATAGTATTTTACATTTTGGCATGCTATAGAACAGTATAGTAAAGCATAGTAGAGTACAATATAGTATAATATAATATAGTATAGTATAGTACAGTATAGCATAGTGTAGTATCGTATCATTTCGTTTAGCATAGCATAATATAGTATAGTATACTATAGTATGATGTGGTACTTTAGATGGCAGTATGGTATGATATAGTTAAGTAAAATATAGCCACGTACAGTACTGTATAGCACGGTACCGTACAATGTGGTATCGTACAGTGAATTATCGTATAATATAGTACAGTATTGCATGGTATACAAAATATAGTATGGTGTTGTATGTTATAGTACAGCATAGTATAGTGTAGTATGGTCTGTTATTGAATGGTATGGTATGGTATGGTATGGTATGATATGGTATGGTATGGTATGATATGGTATGGTATGATATGGTATGGTATGGTATGGAATGGTATGGTATGCTATGTTATGGAATGATATGGTATGGTATGTTTTGGAATGGTACGGTATTGTATGTTATGGAATGGTATGATATGGGTATGGTACAGTATAATCTGTTATAGAAAAAGACTGCATCCAATACTGTAGAAAATATAGCATAATATGCTGTAGAGGAGGTAGCAACACTGCACAGAGTAATGGGGTGATATGGTATAGCATGATACATCACAACATATAATACATAATGTCATCATACAGAGAGCCCTGGAGTTAAGAAGCATTTAAAGATATATTTTCTCGTCAAAGCCCCGTGAAAAAGGAAACTTAAGTGGTTTTCAGAATGCTTAGAAAGAAATTATTATCTTCCGATGACAATAAGCTTGTAGATTAACATCACTAGCCTCAGGAAACCGCACAATAATTCCGTAATGACTCTGTTTGTGAACCTCAGAATGTTAACTTCATTAACTAACAATTGCTTTCCTTCACGGTTTAACTTCAGTGTTGAAAAACCATAAGAGAGTTAAAGCTTCTGTATAAAACTTCTCTATCTAATGGTAAGTACATTATTACTACTTTGCTTCACAGAGAGCCGTTTTTCATGTTCGTATACTTAATTCTTGCTAGTCGTGTGAGGCAGTGTGTCCACTTTCTTTCGTGGTAGAGGTAAGGGTGCGGCCCAGGGTGATGGCTTACCAAAATTACCGAATGGCTTCTACATTATGAGGCTGAAAGAAACTGACACGTTGGATGGGGTTCATGCGGGGAATAATCACCCTTCAGTCCTATCCCAGGTACAAAGGCGATCTGCAACGTTTGAAGAGCCTTGTCTAGAGGACCAGCAACCCTGTTCCCTACATAAGCCATCAGGGCAATCTCTTGCGTTTGGTGGAACTTGGCCTATAGAGCAGCCGCTTATTCACTGCTCATGTGCGAAATAGGAGCATTCCGCAGGATGGACCCCAGCGTTTCCTTCTCGGGTACATCTCTCGTCAATACATTTTAACGCCATACAGTATTATTAAAACTGTCAAAAGCCCAACAGCTACACATATACCATAATGTCAAGAGTAAAGAAGTGTAAACATGCAAGTAAGTGTGTACGCCGATTTGCTATACCTCAGATTATTTGATCAACCACAAAAAAATCGAACTCATGATTTCGGACATAATGTTTTGGGGCAATAATCCCCAATTTATAAGATTCGCCATAATTTCTGACCGATTACAGATTACATACATAATTTCATCTTCGGACACGAAATCTATACTGGGGTAAATTAAAGAGCGACCAAAGTACATACAACAAAACTTTATATGCCGCTAAAAATACGCAAGTAAGGAAATTCGTGTATGCAATCGTCTTGAACGGTTTAGACACACAGTTATGGTATTGTCCAGTGCATAGTTCACTTGCTTTCTATGCTAGAGCATACGGGTTCGATCCCAGGAAGGGCCATTGGTGACGACAGGAAGGGCATCCGGTCTTAAAGTGCTCTAAGATTCAACGAAAGTCCCATATATACGGGCACCGCCCTAGCCCCTGTCAAGGGGAATACAAGGCGTAAAACTGATAAATAAAGGGAGACTCAGCGATAATAAGGAATGCCAAACGTTATCAACTGCGCGCCGGTGCTCTGAGGCGAAAAGCGCTTCTGAATTTGTATTGCTATGGAAACCTCCATTCAAAAAGCATGTACGCTCACAATTAAACTTAATCAAGAAGACGTTTGTAAGGCTATGAGCGAAGAAAGCCCATTTTACCTCATATTCTACACACTTATACTCAAAAATAAAAGTGACGATGTATTTGCATTGCGCCGAAAAGCGTCGTTCAAACAGAAGTATAATCACCATTCCTTAAAACTAAAGCCGAAAAATGTTGTTAGGGCATCCTACACACCGTAGATTAATTAAGAAACAAGCGAACTCAACTTAATCTTATAGAGGTAAAAAGCTATATTACGCCTTAAATATGTTTACTTCTACTATAGGGGTTCAATTATGTCAACTGTTTTTCTCTCACTTGACTGTTGAAAAATATTATGATATCAAATTTGTCAATTAGAGAAATGTTGCCCTCGTGCTAGATTTTATCCCAAATTTGACCCAATCTCGACTTTTTGTTCTCGTTCTTTTCTAGCACCCGATTTGTCTATTATACGTTTATCTGCGCCCTTCACTTCTAGTTTTAATGCAAAATACGACCTAACCATTGCAAGCGGTAGAAAGTAGCAGGTGAACAATAATGAAGGAACTGAGAGAAACATCGACTATTTATTACCCTGACGCTGTAACAATTAAGTTTAATTATCCCTAAATCTTCGGGGGATTGAAAAACGACCAAAAAGTTAACGATACTGACACTCTATTTTTCTGTCTCTCTCTTTCAATAGGCGCAAAGGTTCCTCAATTACTCACTTGTCTCTGAAACAATCTTAGTCAGTATTTGCGGTAAGATTCCAGCATCATTTTTAAACACTTTTCAAGTTCAATGAAAACCGTTAACAAACTAAGTAGGCGTACCCCCCAAAATGAGAGAAAGAACGTCTACCTTTCTATATATTGGACTAAACCTGAAAGCTATAACTTTTAAAGGCGTAGCTAGGGGGTGTACAATTCTCCTTTGGTCTAAATGTTATCCCTTTCTGTAATATATATTTAGAAATAAAATGAAAGGATTTTCTTATCTCCAATGCCTGCGGGAGGGGGGAGGGGTGAAAAAAAGCCTTTTTGCTAATAACGGGGCGACATGCCAAGAACGTTAGGAAACACTGTTGTAGGCGCCTATACAGAGACGACCAATAGAAGCACGAACCACCTGGAATATGGTTCTGCCAAAAAATGTTAAATGTACCTTCGACCACCACATCGAACAAAGCAAACAGCTATTACCGTCTGGTCTGACCGTCGACCTTTATTACTTGGTTCACTCACAAACAAATGTAGGTCAAGATTTAGTTTCATTGATTAATGAAACTTAGAGAGTTTCCCTGTAAAATCACTGTTACGTTATACTGCTAGTGTGTAGCAGACAGCAAAACATGACTTCGCATGAGTTCATACGAAAGGGTCGCAGATACGAATCCTGTACATTGTAAAGTGAAATGCCGAGTCCACTGTCTTCCTATGACGTAAGTCATTTTGCTTTCCGTTGGTAAAGTAACCAATAAAATAAACGGGGAGAGCATCCCTGGCTTGCGTTGACCCTCATTAAACTCATGTAAATGCTTATCACAATGGAGATGAGAAATTAGAAATTTCACGACTTTGCTGACGACACCCTTTGTAATATGTCTATCGCAGACGGTATATCTAAAACGAAAGTGCGACGTGAGACGGCCTCGTGGTACTAACTACCCAGTTCTTTGTCTCTGGTACCCAAAAGGCAGCAGAACTAATCATGGAGAAAAACATAAGCTGTAAAGATTTTGTTTATCTCTACTTGCTTTATCCACTACTATATAACTGAGCGTATTCCTAGAAAATTGCAAGCAAGATAAAGAGCCTACGTTGACAACATTCACATACCTGGCCTTATATTTGTTTGTCACCATAGAAAAGTTACTTGTCAACTGGGATCTACATAGTTAGTGTAAGGGGGTGGGGGTGGGAGGAGTGAGGGTTGTTAAAAAGCTTCACGTAAACGATGCTTATTTTAATTTTCAATGCTCTACTTATCTCATGGAAATTTAAAATACACCAAGAAATTGCGACGCCAGGGGATACTATGCCCGGATTTTTGAACGAGGGGGGAGGGGGGATCGCTCACTGACAAAAACGGCCATTGCCAAGGTATACGGTCTCAAGAATATTGTTTTTTCTGCAGATATTTGCATGATTCCCTGGTAATATCCATTTCGTATCAAATAGAAGCTCCGGCCTCGTTTTCGATTTCTTAAACCGTTATACGAGTCGCTACTGCCCCCTTTCAAATTATTGGAAAGCATCAACTTCCGTCACCTGATAAGTACCTCCCTCTGAAAATGGAGTAGATGATTCCAGCATTTAAGATGGGCAATTAAAATGTTTTTTCCTTCTACTGAAGAGTCTAACGGAAACGTTAGCTCTTATTCACTTCACCTAACTCTTAAGCGTTTCCTGAAGTGATTGGACAGTCATTATTCTGTACTTTTTAATATATGTACCTTGCTCATCTCATGACTAATAACACTTGGTCAAATTTAAAAAGGCCATGAGGTGTAAGTTACGATCTAGAAGATCCGGGCCAATCCAGAGATCCATTTGCGGTTCACAAATCGTTTGTTTACTGCTTTATTACTACCGGTCCCAACTGCAATTCTACCGCCATTCTACTCTAATGGGGCAATCGGGTTTCACCTGCCAGAGGTCAAGTGATAGACACTAATGGCGCAAACTTCCACAATAGCAAGCATTAGTACTTCTAGAGTATCATCGTTTTAGCTGAAGGCCTTTGCTATCCTTGCCGCAAGGGGAAGAAGAGTTTTTAAAATCCTCTTCTTAGGTGCCACATCCAACGATGTTAGCGATCGTGGAAGGCTACTGCTCTCTGTGTTTAGCCGCCTTCAGCAGTAATTTTTACCGCTTGATCTAATCCATTTATTTAAAATAGTCATCTGGAGCAATGATTCTGAACGGTGGTCCAGCGACCCCATAAAGGGCTATGTAACACCTTCAAGGAGGTTAAATCGAGGGGTACTAGGGGGCTCTAAGTTATAGGCAGGGGTCCACACCGCTAATAGCATGATCGATTGTTTCGCTTACGTTAAAATGCCAAAACTAAATAAAAGAATAAATATATATAGTCTCACTTTTCTCTCACGTTGCTCAAACATTTGTTGTACACCTGGTAAGCAAGTAAGAACTCCTTGTTGACTGTTTATTTCATGGTGTACTCCTTTCATATTGATCAAGAGAAACAATGTCCAAATCATACGGATGCAGGGTACCTAGGAAATGTGATACTTTTAGGTGATTTACATAAGTTTCAAGACTGAGAAATCCTGATCTAGAGTACCCATCTTCTTTATCTGTTCCTTTTACATATACATTGGTGTAATGCCAACCGTGATCTCTTACTCCGCCACATCATATGGAACACCAGACGTTGGCTGCTAAAGTCAGGTAGGTTCTCTTCGTTTTGCATTGTACGTTTTTCCAAAATTTACACTATCTCCTCACGTATGACGGATGCTGCTTAAGTAAATGTAAGTTGAATTTTAGGGAGCAGACAAAAAAGTATTTCCAGGGGTCATTTATATAGCTCTAAATTGTCAAGAGGTCATAGTGCAACTGACATAGGGTCAAACAATGCCCACACAACGTATTAAACACAAGTTAAAGTATTTTCATTAAACATAGTATCAACTCTAGATAACGTTCCTCTTGTCAGTTAAGCGGTATGAGTTTGGAGCTGTGATAGCTTGCCAAGCTACAGAAGTACAGAAGTACGGCAGTACAGAAGTTAAAGAAGTGTAGGTAAAACGAACAACACGTCAAACTAACCCAAGCTACAAAGTTATGAAAAGCATTGATTTGCAACATTGTATATTCCACAGGAATCATCAGAGAGAACTAGTGGCGGCGATTTCTTTTAGTGCTATTTGGTCCATGCCCCTTATATAAACAGCATGTATCCAATTACCGTACAATTTGTTACTAAACGTCTCCTCTTTTGTGGCTATTGACTATATTAAATGCATTTTGGAAGGTCCTCTAATTGTCGTAGGTAACACTGCGAAGTTCCATTTTATGTTGTAATTTGCTGCAGTAACAGGATGGCAATTCTCAAGTAAGACATCAGACTTCTCTTTAACCAGCAATAACTCCACTGGTGTCAAATGTTGATAGAAATGTCCAGTCCCAAATTCGTTCTGAGAAAGACTAATATTGTACGTACTTAATCACGATCATTTATGGATTCAAATTTATCTCCAACTAAATTGCTCTTGGTAAATTCTCATTTTCATATACTTTCTGCTAATAGAAATGCAGTTTATTGTCTTAACGATGCCCTATCGCTACCTTCTGATGGCAGTAATAATGTGCAGTAAAGAAAATTGTCCATTTGATGCGTATGAATGCCCTTGCTTTAAAGTCTTCTGTCAAAAAAGAAGTTGATTCGGCAAAAATAGCCAGCTGTGTGCCTTCACTTTCGACGTCTTTCATCGGGCTTCTAGAAGATACTGTTTCGAGTGTGTAAAATACATTATCAGCACAACCTTCCGTGGATATCCTGTTCCTGTTGATTATCTTCATATATATAAGAATTTGCCTCTTACTCCTGCATTTATGACTTTTCCAAGGATAACATGACGAATGTAAACAGCTGAAAAGCACTTATGCACCAATGAGAACCAAATACTCCGCCTCATCCTAAAGTACAACTTTGTGCTGCAAGTAGCATCTAGGGAAGTTAAATGCTGTTGATTGTTTCACCTACGAAGGTTGCGTATTAGCATAAGGATTCGTTACCAAACAGTTCAGTCTTTGGCTTACAGAATTGGTTTTCTGCCAATCTTTCATTCAGGACCAGATCGGAATATCGTATCATCTGTAGCGTGGGACATCCATAACGCTTACAATTCTTGAGCGTACCTCCTATGTAGATTCTGACACACCCATTGCTATTTCTTTTTGTATAACAGAAAAGGATCTGTGTCTTGCATCTGATTCGTGTTCCTAATGGGATAAAGTTAGTCATTGGCATGTAGCAGTGACAATATCCGATCACTAACTTGAGTAACTAACGCGAGCAGAGGAAAAGGTTCGTTTTAGTTAAACTCCTCCAGCAGACGTATGTTTAGGTTCACAAAAAAAGACTAATTTTCCTTTGATGGAACTCTTACATCACGAACCATTCTTATAAAATTTGTCAGTAAATAAAATGAACTCGAAGGCTTTGAATTTCATCTCGTTGAATCGCACCTCGTATGAGAACAGAAAAAGACCGGAAAGGATTATGAGATGCAGATTTCCTCTTACTAATCATTGGGATGAGGTTGCTGCACCTACTATTTTTCTCCAACGACCGAAGATTTTTTTTATAAATGAGTATGTTTCATCTTAGAGATCAGTTACAGCGGTAAGTGGTACCTTCCTAATTGCTTTTACACTTAGTGACCTTTTACTAGTTACCATTAGGTGTTGTTCTTGTTGTTGCTCTATCTT
>JAAAKM020000377.1:0-18980 GCA_010016025.2 Alatinidae sp. Z8VKAUB7J3 | reverse complement strand
GGGTAGATGTAGGTAGTCAGAGGTTGGGTGTAGTAGTAGATAGGTAGGGGATAGTTGTAGGTCAGGGTAGATAGAGGATAGCTGTAGATAGTCAGAGGTAAGGGGTAGATGTAGGTAGTCAGAGGTTGGGTGTAGTAGTAGATAGGTAGGGGATAGTTGTAGGTCAGGGTAGATAGAGGGTAGCTGTAGATAGGCAGAGGTAGGGGTAGCTGTAGATAGTAAGAGGTAGGTAGGGTAGTTGTAGGTAGGTAGGTGGTAGTTAGAGATAGTCAGGGGTAGGTAGAGGGTAGAAAGTGAGAGAAGAAGGTAGTTGTAGGTAGAAGTCAGGTAGGGAGTAGGTTTAGGTAGCTAGGGTAGGTAAGATGTAGTTGTAGGTAGAAAACAGGTATATAGGTAGCTGTATAGCTTGCGCTAGATAGGACATGTATTTATAAAAACGTTAAAAACAGGTTCTTGCTCAAGGGGAGCTTTCGGAATAAAATTCCTTCTTCTGAAAGAAAGTTCCTGCCCTAACTTAAAATAATAAAAAATGTTCTTACAAGAATTCAAAACGTAAACAATAGATAAAAGAAATGTTGCTGTTTAGAAATTTATTCCTGTAAAATTCCTGTTTCTCAACTAAAATACGGAATGGAATGGAATAAATTGGAATGCGGGGAAGCCTCGTTGCTTCTATTGTTTCAAAAGTTGTTTTTGAGATGTTGAATTTGTAAACAAATATGTTGACGTTAGCCTCGTCTTGAGAATCCCACCGAGAGACTGGAAAGTGTCGGGCTAGTTGCAAAGTATGGAGAGGCGCCGTCATGAGGTCCCCGCCCCTGTGGGGAGGGCGATAGCGATAGCGCCATCAAGGTATTTCAATTGGATTATTGTGCTTTCGAGTTTAAGAAAAGGTTTAAAATCTTGCTTGATCATTAAAATGTCTTTGCAAGTAAATATTCATAGGATTATCGTATTTGCTGTAAGTGAAGTCATCTAGTCAAATATTCCTTTTCGAATAACTTTGGTCATGTTATGCCCTGAATAAACAGGCTCGCCCTTTAACTTGACTTCACTTGATTTTGTATAACTTTGTCGAGCTAACTAGATCCATTTCGAGCATTGTGTATACAAAGGGGCTCGATTTTTTTCTCAATTTTTAACAAGACTAACTCTTTGCCTGGACTTCGCGTTCAATTTTAATCTTACGTGAAAATGTATTTTTGAATTACTCAGCATGCGTCTGTGCTGTTACTAGAATTATCAGGATATACGGTACACAAATATTTGTGATCGAGCTAGTTTACTACTATGTTGACTGAGTAAGCGTGCACTCGATGTTCGTCACATTCCAAAGTACAAATGAGCTCCACAATGCTGTGCAAGACTTAGAATAATGGATTTCTAGAGATCACCTGCTCGACAAAGGCAAACATGTTAAAACTTCAATAACACTCGACTTCTTTACACAAGGTGTACAAACGGGCTTGACTTTTGATTCGATAAATATGTAGTGAAGTCTAGGAAAAAGTTGACCCTATTTGTGACGGGCTTTAGATCTTGTTTACATGGGTATGGATCCAAACAAACCCACGCTAGAAATGTTACGGATCGGTCCTGCGTTTACACAGGACCTGGTGGATCCGAACTGGTTAGGATCTGCTATCCGTACCAATTTGGGTACACTTATGAAAGTGGACCAGTTTGGATCATTACCTGTGTAAACAGGGACTGTTTCCCTCTTGATAGCTAATGAGTCTTGTTTTAAGTTTTATTAATATTAATTTCATTAGTGTCATATTTGTTATCATCTATAAAAATTCTCCTCTTTATATGGGACTAGTGCGTGTTATTGGTGCAGAGGAAACGCTGTACACCATAAGGGCAGATGAGAGTTTAAGATTCTAGTGATTTTGTATGAAAATAGTTTTTTAATGTCAAAAACGCAAAGCTGATTCACCAATCTCTATTTCATTCTGGGTGCTTATGAAAATATATCCGAAAGTCCTAAAAATAAAACTCCTTTTAAAATAAAACTGCTGTCAGTGGACACGAAAGCGGGAATATCTATCACTCAAAAAGTCTATTTTAAAGCGATCGGTTCTATTTCAGAAAGCGATAGAAATGAAAACTTTTTCTTTCTATTTTGCTGAGATCAGAGCTTGCTTGAATGATGCTGCATAAACTGCATCTGAGCGCAGTGATTTCCATAGAGGGATGTGGGGGTAAGAGCAAGAAGCGGAGCATTTTCGATAACTTATCGAAGTGGCAATGGTACAAAAGAGTTTACATTAATTGATAATGTATATTACAAAAATAGCCACAACAAGTATTAAAAATTAGGCAAAATACTTGGTAGAAATTAAATCACGTTAGGGAGTCCCTGTCACAAGCGTTTTCTTCTGGCAGCTTCTAGGGCAGTTCTTGGCCTTGTAGAATTATTTCAAGTACCGGTAACGACAAATCTTCAGCCAGATTATGAAATATTATCTACCAAATAATTAGGGGGCAGGCACGCTCCGGTGACAAACGAAGTTCATATCGAAAGCAAGAGGACCTGCTCTTTAGTGTTCTAAACGCTCTCTCGATGACTGTCCTGGCAGATGACTGCAAGGAATTATAGGTCTCCTGAACTCTTGTTCGTGGATTAGAGTATGGTGTAAATAGCAACGTTTAAGATTGTAATAAGAATAGCCCGTTCTCCTCATTCCTGGTAAAGTTCGTGGTAAAGTTCTTGGTAAAGATCCGACTGGTCAAGAATAAAGCTATCATGGCACGATCCCGGCCAGATTGCATAGACATTACAAAATCGACCACTGTAGTAAGTAAGAAACTGCCTGTATATTAAAAGAAGGCCACCCTTTTTGGTTAACATACTCTTGAGTACCTAATTAGACTCCCAATCCCCCGACCTTATTTGGCCCCCCCGCTTATTAATTTTGGCAAATTCAGGTTCATACAAATGAAATTTATGTCAGCATATCCTATCTATTCAATGTATTTTCACTTATTCCGTTTGCTTGAAGGCGTGCTATCTGCTCATGAAACAGTAGTTAACAGATAGATCAAGCACTCAGCGTTTAGGATTGAAATTGCGACATTGTTTCACATTGGAAATGTCTACCATTATTGCTGCAATTCAAATGTGTACTTTAAAGTGCTTCATTATTAGTGAGTTCCAGCTGTTATGAAGATAATATACTAAGAAGATTATGCTATCATGTAACTGGTGGTAGCATTAATGTTCCTCCGCAGTTAAGCTATTGCACTCCTCTCTTGCCTTTTCTGAGATCATTTGGAAATGAGTAGCCTCTTCATTTGTTCCTTTCACACCTGAGGAGCGATTCTGAATAGGCAGAGTCAAACAGTTTACTTACCAGGCGTTGTAACCACCTTACTACATAATGTAATGCGTGTAATGTGCATGGCTTGTATAAGACCTAATTTCTGTAAAATAAAAGTAAGGAACGTATTTTGGCGAAGAGATTGGAGACTGAATGCCATAGATAGAAGACACCAAAAGGAAGACACATGAAAGACATAGTAGAATTATCACGTTGAGTTCTGTAATGTCTTCCCAGACTCGATGCCATAGATCGTCTACTTAATTTATTCCTTGTTCATCAGCAATAGATAATGATTTGGAGTAACATCAAGTTTGCTGCTTCGTATGCTTTCCCCTTCGATCTCGGTACCTATATGTTGGTGCCTTCAACCAACGGTGCCTAACACAGCTATAAAAAGTGGTGGCATATCGATATGGCAAATATGAAATTTACGAAAATTTGGTATTTCTAACCCCTCTTATTTGGAATCCCCCACTTATTAAATTTCTAAAATTTTCCCCACCCCCCCAATTATTAGGACACCCCCGCTTATTAGACACCCAAGAGTAAGCATGTTTTTGCACTGTATGTCGGTATTTTATTTTGAATGTCCCATTTTGGAATTTTGCTGTATCTTATCTCCAAATACATTTTACTTATAGTTAATCAAAATATAATGACACCTAATTTCAACATGTTAAAGTCAAAGGATGAAATACTTCAATTTTGTTTGGTCCGGTTCCAATAGAATTAAGTGGTTGGTACTAATAAGCATGCAAACTTATGAGTTTTTTGTAATGAAAATATTGCAACAGCTCAAAAAAAAAAATGAAAAAAATTTCAAAACCAATAATTAATCATCTAGACCGATTTTTTCACATTTTGCTCGCATAATGCACAGTGCATATACTGTCTGATGAAATAACAATTTTAACCCCAGGAGTAAATTAGGATGAATTATTCTAATTTTATTGTAAAATAATGATGATGTGCACGTCCAGTTGTTTCCAGTTTCCAATACATTTTTGCAATTTAAATAATAATATGGAATTGTTGAAGGGAGAGAATAATAGAATGCATCATAGAATGCTTGTGAAGAGTGAAATGCAATGAATTGTTCCATTGTTAAACCAGAGCTTTCAAAAAAGCATGAAATTTTTAGATATAGCAATAGATTCGATAGATGTGGCATACATTTATGTTTATAAGAGTCGAAATCTAATGTACGTTCATAAACAAATAACCAGAAGTCAAGTAAAGTCTGTAGAAGTAATATTTCCGATAAAAGAGTGTCTTTGGATGAACTATTCCAATTCATAAAGATAAACATGCTATTTTGGATCAGCTATTGCTGCAAGGACGATATCGTCTTCCTTTACTTGCAAAAAATGCATTTTTATGTCACTAATAGATTATTGTTTATTATAACATTGAATATTTTGTTCAGGAGTCTCCCAAGATGAATTATTCCTTAATCAAAGAATAGCGTTGATATTCCATGGTCCACAGTACTTTCGAATATCAGTAACTTTGTTTGACATTTGGAATATTGAATCCTAAAATACCCAAAAATAATCCCCCATAAGATTAAAAATATATGTTCTTTAGCTGATGGTTTTCTTGGTAATTGGCACTACGAAACCCTTTTGCAGCGCTACTTGTCCATATTTGCTAGTTTATTAGTAGTTATTTTTGGAATATTTCTTCCGATTAGACACCTAATGCCATTTACCAAGAAAGGTTTTATGTATTGAGATACCTCCAAACAGGATATCTTATAAATAATCTCCTTTCCCTCGCATTAGAAATTGCTGTTTTACTATGTATTTGAAATATAACTTTGAAAGCCTGGTGTGGTGGAATTTTTGATCCGAAGTTACTCATCGAACTGATTTTGGAAAATCCAATAAATGAAAAACAGCCCCCTCCCCAAAATTAAATATTTAAATCAACACCAGAGTGGGGAACCAAAAAAATTCTGAACACCTAATTTTTGGAATACTTCATCCTAACTCACTCCAAATCCAATTTTGTTATATTTGCGACGGGAAAATGCACCACCTTGGAAATTTTTTAGCGGTAAGTACCAAAATTGTAGAAGTTATGCCAAAAAATGTGAAATTCAGGATTTTCAATTTTACAGTTTGGGACATTCTAAAAAAACAAGTCGGTACATTTTCAAATTTGTCGAGCGGGTCCCCTCTACAAATCTATTGTTTCTAGTCTGGTACGGCTTTGTCGAGCCCATTTGTATACCCACTAAACAAAAGTCGAGTATTCGCATGCTCAGTAACATATATGTGAACACGCTCGCTCACAGACATTTAAATATATCCTAATACATCTATTAACATCACGTATGTATGCCAAATAATCCGATTCAAAAATACATTTTCTCGGCAGATAAGAAAAGAAGGTGAAATCCCGGCAAGAAGTTTAAGTTTAGTTAAAAGTCGTGGAAAAAATCGAACCCGTTTGTACGTCCAATGCTCGACTTGGCTATAAAATGTTGTACAAAGTCGAGTGGAGTCTAGTTGAAAGCCGAGCACGTTTGTACAGGGGTTAAGAGGAAGCCAGAGTAAAATCTAACAGAACTTGAGATGACATATGTCGAGATACTGTGCATTAGCCCGTAACCGGGGAAAAACCATTTACAGCAAATTGTCAGTACCTATCTAGGAAAACATTTGCTTCCGGTGCAAGGCCCGCGCCACATGGAGGGAGGGGGCACAATCCCTCCCCTTTTGTGATGAGTGAAAAAATAAAAGATATTATTGCTGTCAGTAGTCAAAAGCTTGCAACTACTCTACTTAACGACTTAAATCCTTACATACAAAATGAGGAAGTTTCAATGCTTTTGGTACTGTTTAGAAAAATGGAGCACGTTATCCTGGCGTGAAAAGCCCACGTTGCTATGAAACTTAAATATTCTGTTTCAAATTACATAACGCCGAAACTCCTGCGTTAATCGAAGGCAGTCAGGTATTGATAGCTAGGGTGGTGGATATCCCGGCGGCACTTCTTAAATAGGGGTATGATAGTTGAAAGGAAAGAGCAGAAAACTGATTATGTATCCGAGGGAGAGGATACTCCAACCCCCCCTGTCATTATTTTTCACTTGAAATTGAGTATCGACTGAAGGTTATAATTTTTAGGAGTGGAAATTCACTTTCTTAAATTAACGCTCACACTGCTCTACGTTTCATCAGTTTTCTTTTGGTCATGTGTGGCATGAACTCATGCTTGTTTAGCAGTGATTATCCGAACTACAACATTCCAGTCTATTTGATCAATTTTGATTTGGGTACGAAAATAAAAACTTTCTTTGGCAGTTGTTTGTCAGTAATTTTAAAGTTCGGCATACCACCAAGGCTAGTTATATTGATAGGGAATTTATATATCTTAAGGGACAAGAGAAAATTGTTAACATAAAGAATAAGCCATCTGTCGTATAGCTGGAATGTAAGCCTAAGGAAATAGCCATCAAATCGTTAAGTCATAGTATGGTTTACAAAATCACGACAGAGAAGGCTGGAAAATGCGAAGGTCCTGAAAGTTTGAAGAACGAATTATATCAACTTTGTTAGAGTATGCAATACTTAACATACGACAGAAATCGAAATTGGACTGAAGTTAATCTGTGCACCGTCCTACGAAACTAACGTGTTATTGACCTATGCTACACAGCTAAACAGCCACGACAGTTTGTTAACGGTAAGCTGAATGAAATAAATTACTTTTGATAAGAACACCAGAGAAATAGAAAATATGTCACCACCGGAAATCGAGCCCGTGAGCCACGCTTTCGCGGCATGTGCTCTATCAACTGAGTTAGGTGTCCTCCGATGTTAACATATTTTTATTTCTCTAGTCGCCATATTAGTTCCCAGTCATCCACCGGTGGACATCGACATCCAGCTCAACGCAATTGGAGACCAGTCGCTCTGCACCATGTGACTTGACCAAGGAAGATCTGCCCTCCGTGCCCGTCATCTATCCAAAGCCCATTGAAGTGTCAAGTTCTTCTCAAAACTAACATTTTAAATCCTCTCTTCTCGATGAAATAAATTACCTGGTATCTGCAAAGAACAGTGTAACGCAGTTGTAAAACGTGCACTGTGCCATACACGTACATAATATAGCCCTATTAAGCAATTGTCTGCCAACCTAACTGTAGAGAGCAACCACATCTGTTCAATACGGATACTGGCCGTCCTGTAACTTTACCCCAAAATCTGACAAGAACGGTTTCCATCTTATCCGAATTGTGCCTTCTGTAAGGATGTAGCCTGGACACTACTTATAATTCTTAATGTAACTTCCTCCTGTAAATATACTCTATAAATTCTCTATCTTGTCAGAATCCACACTTCTCATGATTTAGAAATAGATAAGTAACCGTACATTATGTCTATTTTTTGCGTTACAACGCGCTTCATTACATATTGGCGACGAGAATGGCCACTACAGGATCTACATTACCCCTACTCGATACATTACACCCCCCCTTTTTTTCTGTTTCCCATAGAACTAATATATTCGTAATTATATTAAGGTTTCTATGGTATTTCTTAGCTCTCCTTTTGTTTCGCATGGCGTAGACGAAAGTCAAAACGAGGCAATTACGTCGGCGGCCAGTACCGCTATTTTAACGACCTTTACGAGCTTTTACGGAAAGCACAGACAATATACGACACAAAGAGTGGACGGATGCATTTCGGTTAAATATGATGAACAAAATATCAAAAAATTTCTGACCACTGAAGGTACACTTTAAACAAACTCAAAGGCCATAGCCATTGTATTTATATTGATCACTTTTTATTAACGTGATTCTTTGTTTGCAAATGCAAACCAAATGTTGCTGACATTCGTTGCATTTTCTTATTTGTTGCTAGCTTTCTAATACTATTGAGAGGGTAGTGTATAATGCAAGGGATGCCAGACTCACGCTGTAACGATTTAAACAAATTGTTTGGGAAACATTCTGTTCTGAATGAAACAGCTACTTATGCTTGTAATTGGAGAACAAGATGGCAATGCCAATATTGCTGATGTACAAAAAATCTTATTGCCATTTAATAAATTTTATACCAGTAAATGCTGAGCTGGGAGTACTAAAAACAAAATGAAAGCGAAGAAAACCAACTCTTCTATCGTCAATTATAATTGGTCTTCAACATCGAGCAGTACTGGAAGGAAACAATGCAAAGCCTTAATGATCAGTTTTAGTGATGAGAAATTTCAAATTTGATCTACGAGGCAGTATGAACCAATTGGCCATATCAACCCGGCACAAACATTTAGCTTTGTAAACGAAGTAAATAGACCTCAGCAAAAGCTCGAACACAAATTCAAGTCGGTACTGTTCCCTTTATAAATGTCTAAATGTTCATTTTTAATTGAGGATTTGGCTTTATTTTGTAAGAGCCATTTACAATTATAGCCTTTGGCTCTTTATGAACGAAGTCACGTTGCAACTGTTTAAAGCCATATATGCTTAACTATGGATAAGAACTTGTCCCGGCTGTACACCCAAAGGTTTTGGCTCCCCCCCTCCCCAATTTGAGATTGGCTGCGCAGTCCTTGTTGTGTTTTTATCGGCTATAAGACCATTTATTTGCCTTTAACGGCAGCTGTGACGACTATGAAGAAGCTGAGAATATATTTTGAAAAGTCAATTCGTGGACGTAATTGATACATGCCCCAGTCTAACTTTTGATAACTAGCTTCAAAGATTTCAAGTCGATCACTTAGACAGGCTTAACTAGTGATCCTAGAGGACAGTGTAATATATAGATTGGCAAATGGGCAACATATTGAACCATTTCAAACGTTGGTTGATCGTTTTTGCGACGTGATCTTCAGAAATTTTCAAGCCTGCTCTACTTTATTAGATAAGTATTGTGATTTCAGAATTGTTGCCAAGCTGGCCAAGGGGTTTACCTCCTTAGGGTAATACGATAAAAGAGCATAATTGATGTAAATAAAAGTCAAAATTGTTATCCACAATCCTACGGACAAATATCATCAACTATAATTTCCCCTCTTTCAAAGTTCGTAAATATCCACGTCAGAGCAAGCAACAATGGATTGACTCGCGTTCGTCTACGGAAAATGTCTTTTAAGGACAGGAACGGCGAAACTCTTGGATCAGAGAGATGGCACACGCGGACGACGACTGCTGCAGATCCGGAGGGCGACTCCTCTGCAATGACTGGAAAGTCTTTAGGAAGAAGATCCGGACTATCTGTCCTCTTCTTGACAAATCTGGGCTATTTGTCCTACTCTACTTTTGCTCAGCTTACGCAGCCTTTTATTCATCACACAAGAAGGTGCATCGTCCCTTATTTGGCCTTTCAGCTTGCTACCCGCGGGTTTTAGCTGTCCTGGTATTCAAGCTCTCTGACAATTAGCGTTTCAGCTCTCACACGAAGATCTAATGCTGGAGCTCTTTGTTTCAACTCCCCTCTTAATTACACTGGGTTCGTACAATATACAACAAGGATCAAAACCTTAACAAGTGCAAAATTAGGAAGGTGTTCTACAAGAAGGTATTTACTTACAGCATCATCTCTTCTTTAGGTAAACAATTTACATTCATTATTGTCCCGGACAACGCATGAGCAATAAGAACACTCTTCGTAATAGTTGCATTGATTCTAACAGTTTACATGATGTCAAAAATACTGCGTTCTTTTACTTGTTGCTTTCACATAGCTCCTCTAAGTTACACCCAATTTCCAGTTGAAGTAGCACGGAAGAAAAAAACCCGTCTGTATCATCATCTATGACTAATATATAATGAATAATACAGCTTCATTACCACTGTCATGAATAGAAAGATGAAAACGCTGAGCAAAGATCAGATCGGCTTCTTAATACCAAATTTCTAGATCATACCTTTTTGCAGTTATACTCCTGGAAATTACTGGTGGTGTAGTTGACGAAGTGTTATCATCAAAGTATTTGTGTAGTATCCTATCGTCGCTCTATTTTAAAAATGATGGATTTGATTTGTTAAATTAATGTAAAAAATATTGGTCCTCCTCCTCCTCCTCCTCCCCCTACGCCTCCTTTTAAAGTGTAATAGTTTAGGGATCAACGAAAAGAAGTGAACAACTACTAGGGAAGACGCATTAAAAGCAGACGTTTTCTCACTCGTCTGATGATCAAAATGTAGTATAACAGTCTACTATCCTCAACCAGGAACAAAGTTTTAAAAGTTCTGAAATCAACAGAAAATGTATACTAAGATACACCATACAATCAGAAACTACTTTCCCAAGCGTGTTTTAATGAACTAATTGATAAACTAACACTGATGTACAGTTATTTTCTATGTACAAGTGGCCCCTTGTCTTGTATCGCTATAAGGGAGAAACGTACAAATGCCTCTTGTGAAGTCTTGTTTTTGCCGTGCAAAGCAAACGTAATCGTACTTAACATTGGCTTCAGTTTTTTCTTAATGGCTTTGGGAGTTACTCCTACTTTGTATTTATAGGTTTCATAGTTTAAACAATGGAGTCGTTAGTAGTCAGTAATTAGGAAACTAGTTGCTATATGGTTTAAACTCCGTCATCCGATGTATTGAGTACCCTGCCTGCAGACCATCCCAGCTGAAGTGGGTAGTCTGCGCATTAACGGCGATATCTTTGTATGGTCTCGTATTGACCCTACACTTCCTATTATTTTTTATTGTTTAGCAGCGAATCAAAACGGTGTCTCAGAATCCCAGCGACATCGTACAGTAACACTATTGGGTGCCCGGGCATTGCAGCTCACCAACTCGCTTTGCTACCTACTTGCTCTCTCGACGTGTTCAGTCACAGCTCTAAAAGGTCTGGGCAGAGGAGAGAATACTTTTTCATAGGAAGCACCTCCTCTTCGTAAACATGAGGTGAAAATGGACGTAGGCCGAGTTTTACTGCAGTCAACTAAGAGCCAAAACCCTTGTGTCCGAGACGACGTGGATGCTACAACTTACAGGAAATAATTCACAGAAAGTTGACTCTGTCTAAAAATTCGAAACGGATACGCTATTCGTAGAAACGTTGAAGTTATAGGTTAACCTCAACTGCAATCAAAGTATTGAAAGTTTCAAAGCAGAAAACAAGTTTACACACGCTACTTCAAATTGCAACACACCTTACGAACGGTGTCACAAACTTTGGTATACATGGTACAGAAAGAGCCTTTTAGATGACTTGGTTGACGATTACAAAGCTACGATTTGACGATTCATTCATGTGGTATGATTGCTAATTTTGTTAAGTTTGCGAAATTCCTCCCTTTGGTATAGGAATGTTTGATTTTTGCATCTAGGGTTCCTCCTTTTCAGTTGAAGCGCGACTGAAGTTCACAGGTCCGGATAAGTCTTACTTGCCATTGTCTTGCTATTACACGTCGTATTCTGAGTTGTAACTACTCTGTTTTTTAAAAACCTTAATTGTCGTGAGTAAAAATGTATTGGGGAAGAGGGAAGGAGGTCCTGGTTCTAAAAGAAATGGAGAAATATTTTGTGTCTTTATATCACAATTTGATGGTTTGTAGCCTAGTTCGTCGTCAAGAGTCAAAGGGACGTTCCGTCAGTTATTCAGCTTTTGCCCTTGCTGCGTGAAATACGTTGGGCTTCTTCTACGGGTTTGTACCAGAGGTATCTTGTACACGCTTTAAATTAGTCTTAAAATATCATCAATAATTTCAAAAATAATCTCCTAATCTTTAATAATGTCATAATTACAATTAATATTTGATAAGCTCATTTACTTACAAATAATCTTCATAATTTCGTACAGACACTTTGAAGTTATTTTCCTATCAGGTTAGGTTTCAAATTTTTCATCCCTGACGCGAAGGGAAACCGGACATTTAAAGTACTGCCTTACAGAAAAAGGAATGATTTCTAGGTCTCGCTTTCTAGAGGAACTGAAGAAGTAAGGGATTAATAAAGCATTATTAAACTCGTAGTATGATTTATCAAGTCTGTTCTCCGTGGTAAAGACCTTTGGCGTTCATGAAGGTCAAGCGGAACGGTAAGATCGTTTTAACTATTACGTTTGTTAAAGTAGACACATTTATTCACTTTACTTTACAAACTAATTACTGAAGAAAACCTAATATTTTATATAAGAGTCTCAACTTACTCAATTTCGCCCTTTCATTAATACATTTTTCAGAAAATTTTCAAGCTTCCTCTTTTATTAAAATTCTGACGGTTGACGTAGTTACCTCGTTAGCTCAAGGGTGGGGCACCTAGATCAATTCAAATACTGTGAATATTTCACTGCAGGAACGATTTCCCGAGTTTTTGTAACGGAAAATAGACAGCCGAGCTTGCTACTGCTGTGGCAAGAAAGATGTTGTTAGCCATGAAACGCTTATTTCAAATGTTTTTAGCCCTCCATTTATTGAACCCCCTTACTATTATGTACCTAAGAGTAAGTTACACCAGGGATCTTAGACCAGAAAACTTCAACCTAGTCAAGGATCCCTGATTTAGAGGTGCACTGGAGAAATTACCGTTCTCTTTTACGTTCTTTCTTATAACTGCTTCAAATAGGCAGCAGCAGAGGACGTTACCTAGTGGCACACATTTTCAACAGTGGGAGGAGGTAGCATTAAAAGTATTGATACAAATGCTCTTCTCTTTGCATATGTTTTCTAAACGGGTTATTATATGCGCCTCAAATCAGAGAAATTCAAGCTAAAGTCCTGAATCTAAGATCCCTGCTTAAATCGTTGGGAGTTTTAATTGTTTTGCAACTCGTAAGTTGCAAATTTTAGGCTCTAAATATGAGAAATCTTTCCGACCGTCAAAAGAGGACATTGCTTCCTAATACTAATTATAATTTTTTTTATATTCCAGAGGACATTTTTGCAGGTCAAAGATGGTTATTGTATCCAGTCCTGTGTCACCTTCTAGTTTAAGCTGTAATGTTTTCCTAATTCATGCCGGGTGAGTGACAAAATATAGCAGGATGTCACTTTCTATGTGAAACTGAAACTCGTCGGATCTAAATCTCCCTTATCTTGATTTAACAAGGCTATTACAGCTCAGGACCGGATTAAGCCGGTGGGAGGCCAGGGACCCACTTGAAGAGGAGGCCCCTTTTCCAACTCCTTTAAAGCTAAATATTATTGGGTAATTTTCGGTAGAAAATACTGAACGGTGGCAATTTTTCCAATACTATATATGCAGTCCAAATGCACGACATGAAACTACGTTGAATTTATGGAATTTGTTTACACAGAAGAGTAATTCACTCACGATTTCTCAATTTTTTATGAAAATGTAAATCATAACTAACAAGTAGGCATGCTAAATTCCTGAGAATGGATTGAGTTGTAACCATTAGAATACAGATACTTTTCGTGATGTTCGTGCAGCAACGGAGCTGATGTTATACTAAAGTCCAACTCACGCACTATATCTGGCTCGATGCTTATAATAGCCAGATTTACAACTTGTTTCTGCTTCATGGATATTCGTAATCAATGCTCAGCTAATTTGAGTTTGGAGAAGAAGCTCTCGTTGCTGCAGTTTGATACCACGATAAAAAGGTTTATCCGTAGAATTATCTAAATGTCTGGCAAAGTGTGGTGCACACCCTATCTATGATACGTTTATACGGAAAGGGCTGGGCGCTGTCTGTGAAGATATTTGCAAATGTTACAGACTGACACCATTCATCAAAAAGTGTAATGTCCAAGTCATCTGGATACGTCCTGTCTATTGCTGTACTGCGACATGAATCTCATCTTAAGACAGTTCTTTCAAGTAGCTAAGGAAGCTAAACTGGCTCGATATATATGTGAATACTTGCCAGACACGACAAACGCACACAAAAAAGTGCTTTGATTCGTTGTGACGTTTGACGTAAACAAACTGCAAAATTAGGAAGTCGTTAACTTGCTTGTTGGAATTAGTTCCTACATTGCTTAAAGATGCCTTAATTCTACCAAATATTATTCAAATCAGTTCACTGGAACCAGGAGAAACCTAAACGTGTAGACAGGCCGGAAAATTACGGAGACTTACAAGCGGACGCATGCATTGGGTTGGCGTTTGAAATCTACTATAAAGGAAGAAACTGTCGCGGAAGAAACTGTCGCGAAAAGCTGCGAATGCATTGACTTTTTTGTTTCAGCTGTCGCGGGAATTAACTATCGCGAACGCTGGAAAATTTAGTTGTCGCGGGAATTAACTGTGGCAAATTGCTTGGCGAGTAACTATTTTGGTCTCTTCTCTCCGCAAATGCCGCACCTTAAACAAAACCAAATAATAATTTTTCGAAAATTCAAAGTATGTTATGTCACTGATACTTCGAATGGGAAAATTTACAATAAAAAAATCACAATCTGTTCACGAGAGTCCGTAAGGTGAAATTTTTCTGTCAAAATTTAAAAGTCGCGGGAATTAACTGTCGCAAACTGGCCAAAAACAAACTGTCGCGGGAAGAAACTGTGGCGAAAGTCGCGAGATTTCTCTCGCGACAGTTTTCTTCCCGCGACAGTTTCTTCCTTTAAAGTATGGGTTTTACTAAAAGAAGCGGGAACCACAGGAATACAAATGTATGAAATTTGATAAAATTTAACTAAAAAGACACAGCTTAAATAAAAAAGAAATGAATGCTATAACACAATCTGCATTGGTAATCTATCTTGTAAAATGATATACCTTCATACATGGGGGAGACGAGGAGATATAAGACAAAGAGTACTAGAAAAGATAATACATAGAGTGACGCTTTTAATGTCATGAAGTACTTCGATTCTTATGTAACACATACATCAAAGAGAGACAACATTCGAATGAAATTGTTCATATATCAATATATTTATCAGCAGACCTATTTTGAGTTTCTTCCTGTAATCTCTTTTTGGAAGTTTAGTATTTTTAAGCTGAAGGATATTTAAAAGGTGCTAAACTTTGTTTGATTTTACTTTAATTATACTCCGAATTAATTAGTCAACAAGCCAAAAACTATATTCACTACATATTTGTAAGCATCGCTATTTTCAAAAGTTTCCGTATCATATCCGTGTCTATAGTTACAGGTATATACGGTTTAGATAAACGAGTAATTTTGCAGTTGTTTGGGTCTGCATTCTCGTACATATTCTAAGAATATTTATAAAATTGCATTTAGAATGTATTTAGAAAATGTGTCTGGTTTCCTTAGCCACAGCATGTACAATGTATGAATTTTGGTCCGGAAAGACAATAGATACTTTGACCAAAACTATAACCTAGTATACGTTTACATATTTACAAGTTCAAAACAGAAAATTACATATTTCAATAAAAGCTGGAAAAATGGCTTTTCTGAGCATGTTCTCGTAAAACCTCGTCCACGGCCATGGCTTAAGACCCTGTTTACACGTACCAGAACTGGTACGAATCAGCCTCGCGTTTACACGGGACCCAGTGGATCCGAACTCGTTTGGATCTGCTATCCGTATCAGTTTGGGTCCACTTATGAAAGTCGACAAGTTTGGATCCGTACCCGACGAGGTCTCGTGTAAGCGCCTGACATTGGATCCAAAATGGTACTGATGGAAAATGAGGCGAAAAACTACCACCACGACGTAAATTTTCAAATTCTTGTTCTGTTGGGGGAGGAGGGCAAATACAAAATTTGGGGGAATTGGCTCCTCACGTCCGCCCATGGCGACGGGCCTGATGCTTGCAGAAGTTGGTCGAAAGAGGCAATAAACTGAAAATTACAGGCAAGAAAATTTCTGCTTAATTACGATGCCCGAAACTGTAACTAATGGCTTCCGCCTGTTGTCTGCAGACAACGCTTTTTACTTTAGCAGGCTAGTCACGACTGACGAGTTCAAATTGCAAACCCTGTATTGGTGGAAGGCCCCCTTATGGTGGAAGGCCCAGGGCCCGGGTCCCTTGCACCCCACCCTGAATCCGGCCCTATTACAGCCCTTATCTTCTAAATTTTAAAAATACCTTTATAGCCTTCCAATATCCCTGCTTAGCAGAACCTATACCAGGGAATGATAAAGAATAAGATAATACCTCAAATGCATTAAGTATTACTTAGTTTCAAGCGTCCATAAACGGCGTCATTATTGATTTAGACAAATGTTTCCAAGCCCTAGGCGAGTGGCATCGATTGGATTCTAATTCTAAAAACTGATTAGAAATAGTTAATAATGCCGTAGGGAACACAATCCATTGTTTTGCTGAAACTGAAAAATTTTTTTCATGCAAAATTATAAGGGACGGGAGCGGCCTCCTACAACCCCGCTTTGTACGGCACCATAATTTGCATGCTGCCGTCTTCTTGTAGTGGCAGCCGCCGCCGCAGAAAGTCAGCGATCTGCGATGACCATCGCAGCAACTGGAGCAAGTCACCGCAATGTCACGTAAAGTCACAGCTCTGCTACAAACAAACAAAATTAATTAGATTTAAAATTTCCACGGAGAAACAACAACCGTTGTGAACTCTTAACGCCGAGCTCAGGTTCTCCACGGAGAGCAATCTGCCTAGGGAAGCTCACAGTGCGCCTGCACGCATAGCTTCAAACCTTATTGTTCACGAATGGCCAGTCACATTTTTAATATGGAATGGCTAAATTCAAATATTTTCAAACCAACATATTCGAATTTCGGACGTTGTTGTTTTATGTGTGGTGACTAGAAAGACTAGAGAGTGAGAGAGCGTTTTATCTGGTTGTTCAAGAAACTCGTTATTTTACTTATAAACTCAGCCGCTGGCTTTAACTCTTATATTGTATTTTGTAAAGTTTATACAGTTTTTCTGGACGATTTTATTTCTGTCGGGTATTTCCTAATTACATGCTTTTCCTGTCTGTTTATTTCGGCTGTACTCTTATGGCTAAACGATCTAAAATTGCCCCAAATTTCCACATTCTAAATTAAGTGCGTGTGTATGAACTTTGCGGAAGGATATGGTTTGAGTGTTCTCATCGCAGCAACCTCGAACATTTTTCTGCGCCGGGGATGGCAGCACTCGAATATCGAAGTTGTGGGAAAGAGAAACCACTTGGCATGTGACATGTTTTCACTTTGACTGTGCCTCACTTTGGAACATGTCTCTCTCTGTCAAGAGTTGAAACTTCTAACTGAGTCTCTTCCATGATGGTGGATATCCATATTGATTTCCACTGTCCTGTTTTGAACTGGAATAGAAGGGATGCAATGACTCTGAAGAGCTTCTGATTAGAATATGGCCACCAGGTACGTCAGGGATCTTAAGTTTATATCTAGAGGGGATTTAAAATGTTTCATCCAGTAGGTGGGTAAATGTACGTTGAATGAAATCGTGACGTGAACCGAGTTGCGATCGAGTGGCTGGTCCTGCTGGTATTCTGAAAGGAAGGTTATATATACGTGTGTTGGTGAGTCATGGCAAACGTCGGCGCCAGTGCTAGAATCAATTTACTCACTCTTACGCCGTTGAATGTTAGGCCTTGACATTAACTTTTAAGGTTATGCCTATACAGCCTTTTCGTGGCCTGTTGGTAGCTTAGGTAGGCCTATGTGTCTGCTAGTTTACTTTTGCAACCCCCTCCCCCTCCTACAAATTTCGCCGAAACAGCATTTTTAATGAAATTTGAAACTGTAAACATGTTTTGAGATCATAGAACAACATATTTACCACAATTAGTATATTTATCGTTGAAAATAATAGCCAATTTTTAGGTCTCAAAGTAGGTAGATTTCGAGTCATTGTAACTGCCTACTGTCCCTTTACGTGCGTATCAGTGGAAATTGCCTTTTTCAAATGCTGATGGAATCATATCTTAGTGTATTCAGGGTCCCGCTCGTTTTTGAATTGGTAATTGCAAGAAGGGTATTTATAAACCTCTGTATTTGGAATTAAACGTACATGACAACTACCAATTAGGTTTCATTAAATTGCCGATAGAATAAACTACTTACCTTATAAATTTTATTTAAATATCAATACATTATCGATGATTTTGGAGTGGGGTAGGAAACTGGAGTAGCGCCCATGTAACTACCATCTCGATTTGGTTTCTGCAGGGTATACGGCCATATAAATGGATTTAATGGTATTTTTCATTGGGAATCAGTTAGGAGTTTTTACGCTAAACTAGCGCTGCCTATGTGAGTAAAATTCTAAAATTTAAAAAATTGTTACAATATGCTCTGAAAGCAGAAATGTCACTGATTGGCTATTTTTGTTCCACCCTGGATACCAGGTAGCAACCAATGTTGAATGCTAGCAGAGCGTTATTCAAAACAACGCTAGTAATGAAACAATAGCCATAAGATCAATCAATTTTCAAAAAAGAAGCAAAATACCAAGAAGTTTCTTATCATGATTTCCTGTCAAATAAGAAAAATGAAAAAGCATAGAAAATAAGAATTCGACATTCAAAGAGATAATAATATTCTCCTAAATGCTGGGGGAGGTGTAACTCCAGGGGGTATCTAAGAAATTAATTATATAACTTACATCAAATAGTTTGTTTGTGGTACAAAATAAGAACATTGCACGAAATAGTGAAAACATTGTGTACTTAAAAGCTTTTTTCGTCTGACATTCCTTAGAGTACTAACATCAGAATGACCGAAATGGAACGTGCGAAAGAGTATACCCAACTGTATTTTGAAGGAGCCAATCAGAAATTGGACTGCCTGAATGGCTTGTGTTTTTTGACCAA
>JAAAKM020000376.1:0-16237 GCA_010016025.2 Alatinidae sp. Z8VKAUB7J3 | reverse complement strand
TTACAATCAAGTGACTAATTTGTAATCAGCTACTTTTCATTCTCGTATTGGAAACTGAATTAATATAGCCGTAATTGAAAGTCTTATCTTAAATTGGTGATTAAATTTAATTAACGCTATCAATGAAAAGATAGTCCAACTACTATCCCGTACCTAGTTGTAAGAGTTTAAATGTCCAATTTTTGTAAAGTAGCTCCTTGATTTCAACAACTATTACCCTCCTCCCCCCATAGAACGGCATTTTCTTAAAATATCTAGCCCATATAACGATTAAAATCCTTCAAAAGTTTGCCTTTATAACAAAGTAATGAGAAGTAAAATGAACATTTTAACACAAGTACAATACCTATGTTCTGACAACGTCAATAAAGTCAAATATATAATTCACAGATATTTCTATCGCCATCATTCGATTTCTTCTGCAATGTTTCTTTCTTGACTCACACTAATATCTGTAGAAATTTGACTGCTTTCATCCACTTCTATGCCTTAAATGTACGAAATCTCAATGGTATCTTTACTGCTAGCTAATTGATCCCTCCTTACAGTCAGGTAGGACAGGGTATGTATCGATCATTTTTATTTACTTTGCAGTGTCTTTAGTGAAGGTGTTGAATTAGTAAATAAGCAAAGTGGAAAAATGTCACAATGACGAGTCGAAAGATAAACTTGGACGTCAATAATGACCTTTGTTCTTTCCATACATGGATTTATTCCTAAACAGTAACCAGAAATTGAGGGCTACAGATAATTTGACGAATAGTAACCATTGCAATTGTTGTTGTAGCTAACAAATTTACATCAACCCACGTTCTCTACTCGCCATCTGGTCTCTTGCCGCGATTTTCAAAACACCATTTTTCGAGGTTGATTTCCAGATTACTGAACATGCATATAGCGCTTAAAAATCATTTATCAAGTTAACGGATGCAAATTTAAGGTCTTATTCTACAACAAAACATCAAGTTGGGAATTTGCATCTATTGTAAACTTTTGCTTTCTTCACTTCATTTTTCTTTCAAAGGTACTGATAATGACTTCAACAACAACTGCAAAATATTAATGCACCGCAATATTTAAAAGTTAATTCTGCTAATTATTGATTCATCATGGATGACAGGCCCAATCTACATCTGAACAGAAGATCAGTATAGTAAACATGCAAATTTGTGTACGGCAGAAATGTCAGTTTTGTGAAGTTACCTGAGAAATAGAAAATATGGTCCAATGGGACAACAGTGACCCACTCTATGGTGTGTGTGCTATACAAACTGAGAAAGGAGACTTCCGGTGTTCAATTACTCTAATTCTCAAGCCCCGGTGGTGACATATTTTACATTTCTCTAGTATTTTTGCAAAATTGACATTTCAAATCCTCTCTTCTCGATGATACTGCCTCACTTTCAATAGACTTTTGATAGATAGACGGGCAGGGTGGCAGTTCTTTCTTGGTCAAGGCGCATTTTGCAGAGAGGCTGGTTCCCTGGATGTTTCCCGGATGTTCACTGGTTCCCGTTAAGCTGGATGTAGATGTTCACCAGTGAATGACTGGGGGCTAATGTGGCGACTAGAGAAATAGAGTATGCTAACATCGGAGGTCTTCTAGCTCAGTTGCTAGACTACGCGCAGCGAAAGCGAGGATCACGGGTTCTTGCCACGGTGATGATATATTTTCTTATTGCCCAGAATCGTTTTGAAAACTAAAATTTTAAATCCTCTCTTCTTGATAATAAACGAAATGAACTGCACAAGTCTAAGAGATGTGAAAAACTGAGCCTATTCTCTGCTATTTAAGAACCAAGTGACTTCTCATTATTGGTCTCAGGAACCTGAAGATATTCATTCCACAAGCCTTTGCTATACGTGTTCTGATCCTAAGTCAACTTTTTACCTCTGGTGGAGAAAGAATGTACTATTGTATTTAAACAAAGACCACAATACATAATGCGATCACGGAGCTTGGTACAGCGGTCGCAAATTGTACGTTTTAGTGCAGAGGATAAGCCAACTTTTAGCAAAAAAATTCAAATTGATGTAAACGTCTGGAGTTAGCATTTGCAAATGACCAAAGCAGTATTATTAGAAATTGATCAAAATCTTGAAAATATTTTTTTATGGTACAGAATTTGAATATTGCGTTGAGTAACAAAAAAATTTTTGCTGAGAGTTTTTGCTGAGACAAAGGTCACAGCAACCTTCTGGGGTGGAGTAGGACAACTTTTCCGTGGAATGGCGAGGCATTTATAGAAAGTGAGAAGGTTTATTAACATCTCAGAAAATCAGACTACTCAACAATTTCAAAGACGTCTTGCTGATCATTGTGGAATCTCTCAACTCCACCGTTTTCTAACATTCGTTCTCACTCTGTTCAACACTTTCAATCTTTCAAATATGATTTTATGTTCTTAGCATCTGTCTCTTCTACGTTCTCTCTCCATATCAAGGAAGCCTTCCTCTTGCTAAATTCAGGCGGAATTTAAATGCAACAATGGACTCAACAACTCTTTTACTGTTCTAACTTCTCCTACGGGGCTCATATATTAGTCCTTTGTTATAATTTAGTTTGTTTAGTTAAGCGACTTGGTCCTTAGATAATTTGGTCACTTTCAAATTTGTGACCAGTGAGGATCATGCGATGAATACATCAACAGCTTGGTTTACTTGATATATCGTGCTTGAAGTTTAATGCTCTTCAATATGATACACATGTGCATTCTTTGTTGAGCGTTTCTGTATGTAACAAAATGACCCTTTCCGCCTGGTAAATCAATTGCATACATCATAGAAAATATCATGCAAGTGAGCGATTTGTCTTCAGTCACTCATTTTATTGAAAAACGCGAAAGCCGACAAATTCTTTCTCTCTACACAATACCAGGAAACGGAGCCTCTGAAACACCTATGCCTTCCCTACATCAAAGACATGAGCAAAACCTGTTAAAACTCTGTTAAAACCCAAAGATCCTGTCCCAGCAGTGTGCATGAGATACAGTGCGAGGACTGTCCAGCGACCTATATTGGCCAGTCAAAGCTTTCTTTAGGTCAGAGGGAGCAAGTACACAAGAAAACCTCCGCAAATAGGGGATATCAAGAGTCACGAGATCGCCAAACATTGCTGGAAAGAAGGACATACTTTTGATTGGAAAAACAACCGAATTATAGTCAAGAAGCCCACACAACCACTAGAAAGGTCAAAGATACTATCCTCACCTTACACAATCACACAGCCACATCCAACCCTTAAAAAGAAAACACAAGAAACACAAAAACGGCATAGGGCCGCCTCACAAACGTAGTCCTATCCCAGATTCCTCCGCAACTCAACCTTGTAAAAACATTGACATACTTTAAGTCCGGCAGCCTGAAGATGGAAGAAGTTCTTTTCGAAACGTAGCTCGCAAAAAGTCAGAGGCACAAGATATAATAAACTCTACAATCTATGGCAATGATCGAGTTGAAAAGTGTTAAAATATTTAAAACCGCCTTCTTTGAATTCATAAATGCAGCTTCAAGAGCGGCAAGGTGAAAAGAGGAGCATGTTTTAGCTAATATACTAAACAAATCCTCTTGATAGTTTTTGGCATATGAGGGGTATTCAAGAAAATGTTGCCCTTTCAAGCAAAGGTTTCGTTTACACGAATAGGTACAATTTTTGAAACTTTCTGCTTTTACTTATGAACGCTCACGAAGGTGAGGAGAGCAAGGTGGGGCGCCACCCCCTTGAGAGAATTCACTAGCGTATCCCGCCCTACCTGACATTTCTATCAGCATATACATTTTTCACTTTAGTATATCATAATGAATCGGAAACCAAAAACGTAAGACGTATGGGATGACTATGGGATAACTCTTGCCCGTATGTCCGTAGGTATGTTCGTTGAAGTATCCTCAGAATGCCTTCCGTGAGATATAACTTCAAAACTGCGCAGAAATTGTGTCGTTTGGCCTTAGTGAACAAACTTCTGCTATCACTTTAAACCAATGACTTAGCGGAAATTTACTTGTACCATCTGGAATTTAGACTATACTTTGCCACTTCCAGTTGAATTTAGCCAACTCTAACATTTTTTTATCAATGTAACCAAATATAATATTTTGGAAATCCCAACCACCCTTCCCTCTCTAAGATGGCCAGCTTCGTGAGCGCTTATGAACGCCGGTACGTATCGGTCAGATAAACTACGCATTTCGTCGTTCCGTGTTTTAAGGCAGAAGAAAGCCGTTTGATTAGAAATCACAATATTGATGACTTTCATCTCTTTTCCTATTTTTTTAGAAACTAGCTTTAGGGGTATCTAATACCGTATCGATTTCTTTTTTGAGCAAATGGAAAGAGCATGGTGAAATATCGATGACGTTAATTTTTGCGAGTTTGAGGCAAAGCGAGTCTAAGCATGAATATTGTCTTATAAACGAGGCTTTTCTATGAATACCAGTGAGAAAACAATGCTTACAGGTTAAGTGAACGATGTGTAGCCTATACTGACTTCGTAGCGCAATGGTAGCGGCAAGACTGTTATCTTCTTGTAGCAAAATTACTGAAGACCAAAACTACTACTTACAGCTTTGTAGTTGAAGTCGAAGTAAAAGTGTGTCTTGTTAAATTTACAGATCTGGTATTTTGTATAAGTACAGAGAGTAGAATTAAGTAATTGCTATAAATACATGAAGAGAGGGAAAATCCCTATCGTGTAATCGTTACATCATATTTCTATGTATGATGTAAGATTCATGACATGCTCATCTTCTTCATCTGGAACGTCAAGAATAGGTAAGGATTTGTTTTCTTCCTTGTGGGACGTAAACCCAAGAGGAGGATGTAATAAACTACCGTTCGTTTGAAAACGGCAAACGTTTAATGGACATAGTGAAAATAGATATTGATGAACATTTTATCATATAGGCTGAATTCGGCCAACCAAGTGGTGGCAATTAAAACGCTGAAAATGTCCTTGGGATTTAAAGGGTTTTAAACTCCTTGACTGTACGACGTGTTAGTACAATTTTCAATAGTGTCAGATGAAAAAAAGTTTGAAAAGAGATTCTAAAAAGCTAATTTCAACGAGCCATAAACGATTGTTCAGGGTCACCCTTAGGTTCTCCCTTGTTTTGGCAAATTTTACCTTGAGGCCGTGTTTGGAAGCATCACAAATTTTAGTCCATCTGGTAACATTTTGGCATGATACTCACCTGTGTACGTTTAACAGAACGAATCCATCACTCAAAGGAATATTCAAAATAATCGATCATGCTCTTTGCTCACTCAATGATCTTCTTCCATACTACTAAATATTAGATAGGTTATTATCAGTATCAGCAATGGGTACAACTAGTTGTAAAATCTTGCATTCTGGTTTCCCTAATTTCCGTCTGACCTTCTGAATTTACTAATGCATGTGAACAAAGCTAGCCATTGTCAGACTTAATATTGTTCCCTCGGCACTGTACTTAAATGTTTACACCACCCTTCAAAGTTGAGGAAAGTTTTAATGTGACCCCCATTGGGTGTTTCCCGTTATTGTTTTACAAATCTGACACTCCCGTTTTCCCATGTAACCAAGCCCATTCCCCCCTAGCGCCTGCTATCACAAGCTCGTTACCACCTGTTGCCAATTTGACTCTTAATTTGCTTCAAGGCGCCTCGAACATTGAATCCCGGAATTGCCAACAAAATTGTACAATATTCATTCAAGACGCAAAGCCAGTTTTCTTTTCTTTCAATAATACGAGACAAAGGTGTAATGTAAGGCATTATAGATTTATTCTTTTATCAAAATTAATCTTATGACACATAAATCTATGAAAGAATAGCTATAATTCTACATAGACAAAACATACAAATATTGTTATTTATTAAACCGTGCAGATTGAGATAACAGGACAATGTATACATGTTTACAAAAGCTGTTACAATGAATATACGCGCCATGACAGACACTTCAGTTAACAATCCTGCTCAGAAAATTTGACGTCTTTCACATATTTTATCAGATTTTGTTAAGCAGACTGTCAAAGAAGTTACCACTGTTAGCACTGTCTCTAAATAAGATTTACGTACTCATGGGATCTGAAACACCTTTGGTCCAAAACCATCAATCCGAAATCGATAATATTTTGAATCAGCCTTGTGCGTTGTGCCTCGGTTTTAGAAGGTTTTAGAAGTCCAAAAAGATGTATTATAAAAAACCGGGAGTAGGTTGTTGGTGTTTGGATGGTCTGTTACCAAAACTATCCTTAAAATGCCTTTTGAACAAACTGCAGAACAATAAACGGAGACCTGCTTATTAACTTGCGATTTCATTCGAAGAACGAGTAGATCATAGCTAGTCGCTTCTTATTCAAAGATGGCGGTTAGACTTGACGTATCATTATCCCCGTAAAGCAGCAAGGAGTTGACAGATTCACTCATTAGTTTTCTAACGTTTTAAACGTTTGCCGTGGAGAATAAGTTTCATGACAAAAAATTAAATCTAAACGTGCAATCTTAATCATTAAACATCGAGTGTGGTGTACCTACAGGGTCAACGTAAACCGGGATCTAAAGAACCGTTGCAAAAAGGTTGGAGAGATTGTGATACTAAAAATTATATTCCATTGGAAGCTATAATATCAGAAATGATTGTTGTAATCTTGCTTGCTTCACGACTTCTCTGCTGAAGTAGAGTATTAAATGACGCCACAAAATAATTTAAAAAACCAAAAGCTTTCCAAACTTACAATGGCAGCCAAGCTATTAAACGACCGTAATTCAAAAATCGCCTCCTAGATTCATTCGCTCCTCCAGTAACGAGCACGGAAATCTGCGAAAAGTTTAAGGAAACACCAAAATTATTAACCGGGTTCATATCAAGGTTTGATAGGAATGATTTAAACTTTGAAAGGGTGTATCTTCACGTTTGTTTAAGATATAGTTTCAAAAGTTTGACAAACTATCTATGCTTAGTGGAAGAATGCATTTGTTGCAAGATATTGTCGCACTTTTATGTTCATTACATTGTGACGTCAAAGTGTTAGGTACTCTGTAATTTGTCCTTTGCAATAATAAATCCCGTAATTCCGATAACACTGTGAAATACAAATTTAATGTCAGTTTCAAAGGCGAAACAAGTAAGCATTATAGAAAACGTTTGAAAGTGGACATTATGAATTGCACATCTATGTCTCTACTAAAATAATCAGAGTTAGAATGTCACTGTTACTTATTATCTTGAATACAAGATAACCGACAAAAACTGGTATCCAAAATTAGCATTTTCATGATTACGTTCTTACGAACTCAAAACAAAATAACTACGTCCTATTTTGACTACTGTTACGATAACTACCAGATAATCTTAGGTACTTGATCGGGAGTAAAACGAGGGTATAACTAAATTTATCCACCGAAGTTAAATACCCTAAACGAGAGTACTTAGTATGCTTCATAAACTAACGTCAATAACTACTCAATTAATAAGAAAAGACATTAGAAATATTAGTTATACTTAGTGAGAAGAATCAATGAAATATTATTCCTTGATATTCATTAACTTAAGCGTGATAGTAAAGTATATTCAATTGTGTAAACCACGTTTAATATCTTAAAAATTACCTGCTCTCGTAGACATATGTAGAGAATTAATTTTCTGTTAAAAAATATATTACTATCCTTGATTTGTGTTGTTGATAGAAAAGTTTTTGTGCAGAAGCATGAGTGTAAAGGCTTAGAACCATAGCGGCGGGGGTATGTGTTTCCCACTAGTCCCAAAAATAAAATTTGTCCATATCTGGTAAGAAATTTGAAATTTGAGGAGTGGCTTGAGTTCTGTCTCAAAATACTTTTAAATTCCTCTTGTCGACAGTATTACTGCTACGGCATTTCTCATTTTGATGAAGTGCGACACTAAACAATAACAAAAGCAGGTAATACAACAATGTTGTGTTTAGGAAAAACTCGGAATAGCACTATTACGTTGTACGTCCACAGTAACTTTACTTGAGATAGCAAAAGCATCTATATTTGAACATTTACAAAGGTCTGGTGATAAGACATCATTAAAGTTTGTGTTTCTTAGAAGTTCCTGTTTTCAAGTCCACAGAAGTAATAAGATTAGCTGACAAAAATGTTCTTAAGTCATTCAGGTATTTTTCTCCTTTTTCGTTTCTCTTACGTCTAGATTTTCGAACGACAATTGACTTCTTATTTATTATTTTTGAGGTAACCATTTGCAACAAGTTATTCCTTATCTTCTTTATCAAAGCTAGAAACAATTCTTGCTTTTTCTTCACATACGTAACTCCTTTCTGCACTAGAGATTTCTTAAATGTGGTGTAGGGATCATACTGATCAGATCCTGGCGCTTGTTCTTCTACTTTCGAAGGATCCTCATTCGTGTTTTGTTCAGCATGAGAGCTGTTATACTCTCCATTTTCTGATATATCCTCTTCTCTGCTTGGTTCTTCTTGTCCTTGACTTTGCCCGTCTGATGCGTCCTCACTTCCTTGATCATTACCGTCTTTGTCTTGCCCTTGTCCGTATGACTGAGAATAGCTGTCATCTTCATGCGAGATCTTGTCTGCCGCTTGATGATCCTGGCTGCTTAGCTGTGAGTGGTCAGGGTCTGCCCTATCGCGTTCAGGATCTGGCCCTACATCATCTGAAACGCGAGGTTCCTCTTCTCCCCCCTGTCCATTTTGCTCAGAATGTCCGGCCTGGGGATCACTTTCTTGTCTTCCATGCTCGGAGTCTGGCACTTGTTCTTCTGAATTAAGGCGGACATCTTCAGCAACATCCTGCCCTTGATCTACTTGCTTGGTGACAATAATTTCCTGATCAGCGTTGTTAGATGCATGGTCTGAAGTCGCTTCTGGTGGCGAATAGTGAGTCAACTTTTCAACAATATTTTTGGCTTCCTCTGCAATAGAGCTATCTGGTTTCAAGTCTTTCGAGACTTTAAGAACGCCTTGTCCTACTTCATTAATAAACGGTTTTTCAGTTTTATGGTTTAATTTTTTCTCATCTTCTAAAAGATTTTCGGGTTCTGGCTGAGTGTCAACATTAGGACCTGGGTCCTCATGCATGCCGTTTTCATTGGAGTGCTCATCTTCAGGTTCTTTAAGTTGACTCTTCTCCGTTGCGCCCCTATCCTCCTCTGCTGAAACTATAGTCTTGTGTTCATTCTCTCCACCATCACCTTCTTGTGCTCTACTACT
Source organism: Alatinidae sp. Z8VKAUB7J3 (assembly GCA_010016025.2). Classification (NCBI taxonomy): domain Eukaryota; kingdom Metazoa; phylum Cnidaria; class Cubozoa; order Carybdeida; family Alatinidae; species Alatinidae sp. Z8VKAUB7J3. The sequence goes on along the minus strand of JAAAKM020000376.1, from coordinate 7,045 downwards.
TTTCACGACTTGCTCACCTCCTTCGTTACTCCCTTGTTCTGGATTTTCCGGCTGCTCAGCAGAGGTTCTACCTTCTCTATTAGGGACTTGATCGTTTGGCTCAGCTCTGTTCAAATCATGTTCGTCCACTTTAGCATCCGTTGCTGGCGAATGTTTAGACTCTGGCGGTCCCTCTGCTGGTTGATTGGGGCCTCTTTCAGTTGCTGTCAGGTGTGCTTCGTTATCTTGATGTTCGTCATGCGGTGGGCTTATATGCAGATGTCTAGGGTCAGTATGATACCTTGTTCTTCCTCTTCGCCTAAATCTCATAAAGTGCCGATGAAGACCGGAAAGAGATTTAGCTTCTCTTTCACCCATTGCATGGTGATGGTGTATAGCAGAATCTTTAGTCTGATTCCCGTTATCATCTCCTACCTCATGTATTTCATGTTTGTTTATATGTACTGCTTCCTCTGTTTGATTATTTGGAGGATCATCTATTACCTCATTACTAGATACAGTAGCGGACTGGTTTTTGCTATCGGAATCTGACACATTGCTACTTGAAGATATATTCTCAGTATTCGTCACGTTTTCCTGTGGCAAACTCTGTTCGTCTACACCAGAGGTATTATTATCCCCTTGAGGTATTTCAGGATTTGTGCTATTTGCGTTTTCCTGGGAGTCCTCGTGCAGGGTGTCGTTTTTTTCGTTATTGCTTTCAATTTTAGACATTGTTTTATTTTCCGAGGTTTCGTTTTTTCCCTTATCTAGTTGAGCTGGAACCTTTTTATGATCTGTACTAGCGTTTCTCCCAGATTTACTTGGCAGAGTCTTGGCAATTGGGTTATTTGTAATTAACCGAGCACCCCAAGGCCTTACTTCCTGACTACTAAACCCATTGGTATTTTCTTCATTTTCTTGACCTGAATCAGGACCTCCGGTTCCGTTTCTAAACATGGAGCTGATGTTTTTCATTTTACCTACTCGTTCATCTTCAAAAGAAAATGTACTGTTTTTGGAAACGTACACCGATCCTTCACGGACTTTGCATGACCCGACTTTACCATCTACATTTACGGTTCCATTCTTGCAACCAATAAATGTGCTGTTAATTTTAGCAGCGGTAGCATTGGAGACACGAGGACTAGTAGCTTGTGTAGAAGATCGACTTTCAACTGGACTATCAGGCTTTTCCTTTGTTTCAGCAAGCTTTTCGATTTTTGAAGCTTCTTCATCTGCTTCTTTGTTGAGCTTCTCCCAGTCGGTTTTTGCGTAAAGTTCCTCCAAGGCTTTCAGTAATAGAAATTCCTTTATGAACTCTTTCCGCTCCTCAGAAGATAACGTTGCGTTTAGTGCATCTCGCACTACTTGGTCTTCAGGACTTTGTTCGTCATTTGTGAAAAATATTGACTTTTGTATTCTGCGAAGTACCTTGTCACCAAGCCGGTAAGATGCTTCTGATAGTCTCTTTCGGCTCTTTTGTAATAAGTCTATGTTATTGGTATCAGGGACGTAGGGATCAACAGGAACTATTTCTAGCCCTGCATTCTCACCTTGATTTGCTCCCTTGTAGATTACTGCTTGTTTTTGTAGCAGCGGATTATTTGTCTGTTTGGAATACAGACTGGGACCAGGGAATAACTTTCGTGCTCGTGGTCGTACGTGCCTCTCTAACTGATACTGTGCAGGTGGACGAACGTGTGATTGCCACTGATTTGGTACCTTCGCAATATTTGGATTCGCTATATCTTTGTTTGGAAACTGTAAACCAGCCTGTTGTGGTTGATTTTCTAGAATGTTTCCTCCACCTGGTGCGTTTTCCTCCGATGCCTGAAGTGGTCTATCGGCAGCAAGAGCATCAGCTGCGTCTTTGATACTTTGCTCTTGCTTTGGTTCACTGCTCTGGCCTGGTGAAGGGACACTCTCCTGTTGCATTCCATTGTCACTCCCCAAACTGTTTTGTAACTTACTAAAGTATGGGGAGCCTTTATCTTTGTCGTCTTTGCTTTCCGGAGAGCCGGTCCGCTCACTTTCTGAGTTACCGTCATTTGGTACTGGTTGGTTTGGATTGGATCCTGAATTGTCCATTGCTGACGCATTTGGCTGTGACTCTGATGACTGTTGAGCTTTTAATTTTGCTTTCTGGCGGAGTCCTTCTAACAACGACTCTGTACAGTCCACTTTAACTTCCTCTGTTTCAGATGTATTTGCAGGAGTATTAGTTTCTTTTGGAATGTTTGATATGTTCTTTTGTGTCAACATACTTTTCAATTTGCTGTATTGGTAACCTAGAAAGCCGCCAGGATCCTTTTCAAGAGTATTTTCAGATTTTTCGAATATCCTTGCACTGTTCTCGTTTGCCTCATCGGCAGCCTGTCTTTGTTGGCTTTCTTGAACATCTTGGAGGTTGTGATCATGCTTCGTCTTTTCTTTTGCTGTATCTGTTACGTCCCCAGACATTGATTGCACCCATTGAGGGGATGCTTTATCACCCTCAAGTAACTTTTGGTACAACTTTGATCCCATTTTGTCTACAAGAGCCTGTTGGCATTGACTTTTCCGAGGTCCAATCTGTTTCTTGTTGGCTGCGCTCTGACCTCCTGTGTATGATCGGGAGCTTAAGGTGCGATCAGTTAGTATAGAGTCAATTGCTCCAAATGGTTGGGTAGGCACCAATCGTTTTATGTCGGTAAGTTTGACTGCACTAGCAGTAGTTGAGGGATCAACCATACGGTTTTGAACCGTGGGTCCTCCAGGAAGAGGGTCAACAGCGACTGTACTAACATCTGAACCTAATGCTTTATTGGACGTTTGATCCGAGATTGGTGTTGTCATATCCTCTAAAATCCCACCTGCATAATTATCTGTGCTAGGTTTCAAGTCGGACAAATTTACATCTTCAGGCCCAAAGGACTTAAAGGGATGATCTTGCTTTAAGCTTGTAATAGGATCTGGCAAATGAGACTGCAGCTCTCTATCCAAGTCTTTATCGATCGCATTTTTAGCATCGTCACCTTGCTCTTTGCTTTGCAGCAGTTCGTGATCACCAAGCAGTTCCTGCTGGGGATTGTGTATGGTATACGTTGCTCCTAAATCAATAGCAAACTTTTTACTCGGTGGAGAGGTTTTCAGCCTCTTTACAGCACTAGTAACTCTTTTCTTTATCATTGTCCTATTTTTGAAAGAAATTGACTTTTTCTCCGTTGTAGAGTTTACAATATTCTCCTTTTTACTTGCCATGAGTGACAAGTCTTTAAAGTCACGATCATCGGCACCCAAGGGTGATAACTGAAACTCAGGTCTGGACTTCCCAATAAATTTTAAAATTTGCTTCACGCTTTCGAGTAGCACAAGTTCATCTTGTGAAAACAAAGGGACTATTAAAGAATCCTTTTTACTGCCAGACACAGTTTTATTTGGTGAAACCCTGTAATGCTTTTTTGTTTGGGTCTTTTTCAAGATCTTATCATGTTCACCAAGAATGTATCTGTCCTGAAATAATTTAAGTTGATTTTTGAGTAAAGGAGCAAAATGAGTTTGATGTGAAGAATATTTATGCTTCCTTGGATTAGGGTTTAGCTTCACGTTTGTCGTGAAGTTTCCGCTCTGTTTCTGCTTGTCTGCATGAGCTGTTGCTGGTACCGCATGGATGCGAGTAGTAGTATTCTTGCGAGGTCCAATAGACTTTTCACCCTTAAAGATAATACAAAAATTAATCAGACACTTGGGTGGTTTTATCATTTCACGATTTGAAATTCACAATCACTGATATCATCAGTAATATCTCAAGCCCTGCAAACACAAGGAAGTCCCTATGGTAATGGACCAAGAGAAGAAGAGGAAGAGGTGACTATACGGTGGTACGCCAAGTCCTTACTCACTCCATTTTAACTTTCACCCTCACAGATGTCATGTGCGTTTTTATATCTGGAACAATTTTTATTACCTAGCAAGATACTTGCTAAGTAAATTGCTAAATTAAATTTGTTATCAAGGTTTTTTCTCCTGGAAATGGTTTGTTAATCTAAGATCATTGAAGAACTTAGCTTATCAATGTAAAAACCCTTTTCCTCTATTTCCTCCGTTGTTCCTGTTCTGTCGATTCTTCCTGTAAGTGTTCTGTATTTTATTGACATTTTTCTAACCTTAGCATTTCTGGAAATCAGAGCATCCATGTAAGAAAGGACGCTTCAATTTACACTCAGCTCTTTGTTAAATGGTCATGAAAAGTCAGTTTTCCTTTTCAAGCACCTTGTAAATCCTTAACCAGCATTTTGTAAATGATGATATCTGAGCGTGTTTTAAGAACTAACCCTAAAAAATTGTTGAAAAGACACATCAAAAGTACAATAACAAGTTGCTGTGCTACTATTCTCTACCTCATCATATGATGGGGAATGGTTTTTTAGCTCAAAAATTTGCTCCCCTCTGAGTTTATAAATTCCAATATTACAGATGAAATTGAATCTGCATGTTAAAACTGACCGTCGTACACAGTGGTTTGTGGTACTGCAAAGTTTGTTAATCGTGTTTTTCTCTCCCTGCAAACTTTTTTATAACAGTTTTAATGACTTTTGTTCAGAGTTTTAGGTTTTTACATTCTTTACAAGGCAGCAATGATATCGTTGTGAAACAATAGGAGTCCCCAAGTGGTTGGCAAGGTGTCTTAGCGAGGCAAAATGTGCTTTTAATATTGGTATTAAATACTTAGGCGGGAACTTGGACTCAACGCTCTCAATAAAAGCACCTAATAGAGACTTTCTACGAATAAATAATAAATCAACATGCTTTGAAAATCTACTTCAGATAGATGGAAAATTCCTGGGCATATTCTCGTTGCTGTCACTTCAGCGAGAAGACACGAAAGCGAGCAAATTTGTAGCAATAAACTGATCTGTAGTATAATTAGGTATAAATAGACATTTCCTTTTCGACACACTTTGTTGACTTTAAAAATATTTCATCACATTAACTACTATAAATTAACTTAAGCTGCTGTATGAATTCAACACAAGGCCGGGTTTTTGCATCTTAATCTGTACTTACTCCCTAGCTATGTATTTATTAAGTAAGAGTTTGAACTTAAATTTAATTCTTCAAAAACATCTCAAACTATTTCTGTCATCATCAATATTAAATTTTGATGTATGCACGTTTTTCTCCCAATAAAACGGAATGCACATCTCTTATATATCATCAAACCAAATAGCACAAAATCTTGATATTTGATCGATTAACCCTACCTTACCCGATGTATTTGAGGAACTGTATACCGGGGGGGGGGGGGGGGAGAATATGCCCCCTGTTTTATCTCCGAAACGGCTTGACAGAATTCCTTTATGTTTTGCACTGATACACTCTAGGTATATACAGATCTGCACACCAAGTTACAACTTTCTGTGTTCAGGCAAACTGGAAATATGGCTCCGTATATTGCTCCATAAATTTGGCAAATATTCAATGAGTGTTCAAAACAGACTAAAGTACATAATTCTGGTCGTTCAAACTTTCAGAACATCTGAGACTTGAAATTTGGTTAATTCTCAACAAATTTCAAAAATTTGACGGAGCAGAACAAACGTTATTACAAAAAACTAATAGGGGGCGGAATCCACCTCACCCTTTGGGTAAGGCAGGGGTAAGCATTTGTCAGCAATCCAGAAAATGTCATAGCTGGCAATGGACAAAAAAGCATCAACGATTGAACCATAAAATAGCTTTCATGGCATAGGGCATTATCTAGGGACAGTTTCTAATATTTTCTCTTGCGAAATTGTCTTTATGAAACTTTGCATATTACACAAGCCTATTAACTTTATGATATATAACCCAGTTATCAATACAATATTGTTAATTGGCATGAAAGCACATATACATACATAGACGCGTACACCTATAAATGCATACTTGTATATACACACACAGATATATACGTAATACATATCCTCACGTGGGCTGTTTCTATGACAGATGCGGGAATACCTAAAAATGTTTACGTCTTTTGTTACAAAATAACATTTGTTTCATATTCACTGACATAATTTTATTTGCCTACCGAACTGTAAAGTTAGCTATAGTAGCTGCAGCCAAACTCCCCCCTCCCCCCACCTTTTCAATGTTTAATACTATTCAATTATCAGTTTAACATTATAATATTTCCTCTTATTATTGACACTTATTATAACTTATTATACACCCTGTGAATATAATTCGGGCGAAGTATTGACGGAACCATCTCCAGTTAGATGGTTCTCCAGAAATAATTATACTTAAATGTTATTGATGTTTTTAACTGTCTGTAGGATATAGATGTTTTAGCTAAAAAGTCAAGTGATGTCTCTTTTGGAGATGATCCCGAAGTTTTTACTTCCAGTAATGTCTTTTAATTGTAGACATGATGGAGAGCTGAATTCTGTGATTGGAGCATCTAACACAGTAGGATTTAAGAGTAATTACCAAAGGTAGTTCATCACATGAAAATGGCTCCCCTATGTCGACGTAAACTCTGTTTTAGTAAAGAATACGCAGCAAACCTTCATTACCTTACGTATCTCAAGACTTTGAAATTCTACTTTGCACTTTCTTTCAAAATTAAAAACTTTCTATGTTAAGACAATCATGATATTTGGGTCTTAAAAACATCCAAATGCAAATACTTCACCCTATAAAATACTTTTTGATATTAAAAATGCTGCGCAAAATCAACTTTCAAACCAAACCATCTTTAATAGAGTAAAACTAATTTTTGAATGTTATTCTACCATGATGTTGAATAGGCAAGGATTCTTTTATTATTTTTGGTGAGAAAACTAAAGAAAAAGATCAAGTTTACTATCTAATACATGCAAACGGATCAAGTACCTGACGATGGTGTTTCCTCGCTCCACTTGTCTTCATGTTTCCAAAGAGCAGTTGTAGATTGCAAAGTAGACAATATAGCAAAAATTTCTCGTGTATTCCAAAAAATATCATATCAGCGGCGGTTACAAACAGCTTTCTTTTTCTTACAGAATATTTTCCGCCAATGCAATTCCGCTATAGGATCCATTTTTCACCCAAGGCT
>JAAAKM020000375.1:0-18873 GCA_010016025.2 Alatinidae sp. Z8VKAUB7J3 | reverse complement strand
AGCTTGTTGAAATTTCTGGTTGCATGACCTCATTATGACGTGATGCTCACGTGAACAACATTTGAAAATTTTTCAAAATTTTCAACATACGCTTTCAAGACCACTGCAATATATGTGTGCAACGTGTATGATTCTTGTTCGTGATTTACATACTCTAAACTGCTTACAATACCGTGGTATGATCATTTCATTTTGAAATTTCACGTTTTGTTCATCCGGGCAACAGATCTCATTACAAACGTCAAATTTAACAGCTTAGCACTTGGCTTACCTCTGCAGTCGGCTGTGGTGTAAAATTTGATCCAAGGTTACGAAGGGCAAATTTAGTTGCATTCCACAGTTTGTTGCAAAAGTTTCTGTATCCTTGTACACGGAGTACATCCAGGTTAATATCTCTTCCTACAGAGACAAGCAATTATAAGGAAGATACACTAAAATGTGTTCACAAGACGACAAAATGTACTTTATAGCACACTTACAAACTAAACGTTAAAACGCTCGATCACTAAACTGACGAAAAACGATTTTCTACTTCACTCCAGACGATTACTACGACCAGTGTCGGACAAAAACGCTTAGCAAAACGAATCCGTTACTCAGTGCAACCTTACCCATATTGTAGTATCGCCAGGTTCATAGTTACTATTTTCCAATGGACTCAATTACTGTGTCTCCAATCTGAATCGAAGTCTGCCGCAAAATATATCAATTTCGTAACTACTAATGAGTATGAGTTCTTACCTTGGGAAGTGTATGCGCATAAGGCAAAACGAAGAGCATCTGTACCGCATTCCGGTATGCCGTTTGGATAATCTTCTTTCTAGAGTATTACCAAAATAAGTAAAATCTTAATATTCGAATAAAAACTGCGCAAAACTGGTTGTATTACTGTAAAATGTATTTAGTCATAATGCACTGTGCACGTAATTGGACTTTGCGGAGGACCGTGATCGCCAACGCCTGTTGGCATCGTCGTGGATGATGATGATGTATTTCGTAACAGTCAAACCTTATTGTTTTAAGTGTATGCATTACGTAAGAACTATGGCCAAACGATTCTTTCCCTCTGTAAACAAGAGGCAGATAAGGCGTGGAGTACCTTACAAGGCAAAATTAGGTGCCAAAACTAGGGCAATGCCAATGAAAATGGCTATTACATTGCCGAAAAGGTGGCAATCGAAAACATAGTTGACATTTCTTAGAATATGAGTCGGTAGGAATAAACAAGAAGATCGATTTCCTTCGTCGAAAAAGACAAAAAGGAAAGACCACACGAATCCATACGAGTATGTTCATCACAAGCATTAACGAGTTATCAAAACATTACCATTCGCAAGCAGAGCTAGATAGGCTTGATGCTATCATAAAATGACTTAAATTGTTCGACTCACACTACCTCATCTTCTGTCCTATTGGAACAGCAGATTACAGCATTTGAAGGATTTGTTACTGAAGTTCCTTCCCTACTCTAATTTTACTGTCTCCTTCTTACTTTTCCCATTTTCATATTTCTACGACTTCCCATTTCTCCTTTTATATGTGATGATAAACGTATCTACAATTTCAACATGCTAAGTTTCCTACAAAGTATCTTTCTTGGTATTCTCGTCATTGATCAAATTTCATTGAGCCTTTTCTGAGCTCCCTTCTGCAAAATGCGTATCACTTAAAACATCAAGCATAATCTTCAACTACTCATTCGGCCATGACCTTTTCCGATTTAAAGAGTAATAGTACCAACAAGACATGACTTATGCCACAAAACGCTTAGAATTGGCAACGATATTACAGCAAGCTTAACCCTATCTGCAATTACAAACGCCAGTTGTAAACATAAACAATGTATTGTAATGTTATTACTCGAAAACATACCACTGATATATCAATTTCAAAGTAAAAGAATCAGCCATCTTCCATTAGCAAACATACCTGTCCTTTGATAGCCTTATCAACTTCTTTGGGGTCTAAATTGTATTGCGCTAGCTGCTTGTGTAGATTCTAAATTAGGACATAAAATGAAGCCGTGCTAATACAAATAAATAAACTTTAGAATCACACAACAACGTTACGAAAAATGTCTTACAGTTCTGAGTGTCAACACAGAAACATGTAACCTGCTCCTCTTTTCTTTATTACACTGAGCAAAAAATACATTAGAACATTCTCTTTCTTCTAACGTGGTTCTACCATTCACACGTAGCAAGACTGATTTGCCGAAAAGTTCGGGATTTTGGGGTTGGCAGACATCCATTCTTCAATACAAAGACACCCAAAATGTGCCCAAGCCAAGTCCTTCAAATACGTGATGACTTTTGTAAGTTAAGGAAATCGGTAATAGCATGTATTATTGCCGATTACCAACTGATACCACTCAAGTGTTATGCCATCAGTGAATTACTGCACAGTAGGTACAGTTTCAACAACCATTTCCCAAAAATTTCGGTTAATGCCACCTTGCGCTCTTTGTATTGAAATTCCCTAAGAATGATCAGGAATGGCAAAACGTAAGTTATCGAGGAGATTGATTTGAAATGTCACTTTAGAAAAGACGGGCAGGATGGCAGTTCCCCCTTGGCCGAATCACATAGCGTAGAGACGCTGGTCTCCAATTACGTTGGGCTGGATGTCGATGTCCACCAGTGGATGACTGGGAACTAATATGGCGAGTAGAGAAATAGAGCATGTTAACATCGGACGTCACCTAGATCAGTTGGTAGTGCACACGCCGCGATAGCGTGGGTCATGGGTTCGAGCCCAGATGGCAACATGTTTTCTATTGTCTCCAGTGTCTTATCTCAAATCAAAATTAAGACGGAGATAGATATCTGTAAAAAGTCACACTCACCTCTAAAGTAATACCTGTGATTACATCCACTGGATCAATAATGTTGCCGAGGGATTTGCTCATTTTCCTTCCATGTGCGTCACGAACCATTGCATGCAGATAAACCTTAAATGTGAAACAGAAATTTGTATAATCAAAATAATGCCTCCGAAAAAGACAAATATGAAAATCTTGCGTATTTCAACGGAGGAAATCAAAAGTTGAAAACATCGAAGTTAAATTTGTTTTCCGTTTGTAAATAGCTCCCGGGTCTTCTAGATCATCACGGTTATCGCCTCGCCATTGGAGCCACCTATCACGGCAGGAAAAAAATTTGAAACTTCAAGAATGCTGTAGATTCTCGGACGCCTCTTATCAATTTCCGAAAAAGAGATATTTTGACGAAAATTTTGCGCGAGTTTCTTTTGCGCGACCAGTTTAGCTTTGCCACAAGGTGGTTAAAAGTCGTGGTTTCGGAATCCTATCTAGGTTCAATTTTATAATTATAAAACTTGTGAGCTTGATATCTTTTAAAGGAGCCATGGCAGTGTGCCCCTGGGAAAGGCACACTCCTACATTTCAATAACATCATCAGAAAACTTCCGTGGCCATGACAGGGGCATGAATTCCTAACCAAGATATATGATCGTGGTGTTAATTGATCATTAATGTAGTACTCCGTAACAAGATTAGACCGCTCCTCTGCCTTTCAACATACCTAAATTATCATAATCTATCTGAGTCACCCATGCGACATGAAATTCTATTTCGATAGTTAAAGAGGAAGCCAGAAACATAAAAATTGAAGTTGTAAGACAGTTTGTGTATTGATAAATTACACCTATTTTTTATACAAACAATACATATTTATAGCTAATGATTTTATCAGTCTCATTTTCTGAAGAAAATAAACACTCCCTGTTCATAGAAATTCGAGTTAATAAAAAACCGCCTACAGCCGTGTATTTCCGTTAATTCGTACTCAAAATTTACTCAAAATTGCTCCCAACATAAAGTACGCATTTAGTCGCATCCTTCCTTTGGGAAATAAAATTGTTACAAACAATAAGAGTGGGTTAAAATCTTTACGTTATCGATACTTCATATTTAAAATTAATCATAAATAACACTCAATAAATTCATTATTTCTCATCTTATGGCTAAGCTGTAATAAGTACCTCTCTAAATGGTAACTTTCCGGTCAGTTTTCGTCCAAACATGACCATCCTCGCGACCCAGAAGAACAAAATGTCATGTCCAGTCTCCAGCAATGTGGTTGGGTAAAACGCCTTTAGATCCTTGGTCTAACAAAATAAAACCGCAAAATACGTCAAAAAATGAATATTTTAGGAACTCACTTTCCAACAAAGTGGGTAGGAAGGAACGACGGAAGGAAAGAAGGATCGAAGAATGAGGGAGAGACAGCAAGATAGGGAATGATGGGAGAATGAAGGGGAAAGGGGAAAATAAAGGAGAGTGGGAGAGAGCAAGAGAGAAGAGGAAGGGGCGAAAGGGACGAGGGAAAGAACTACTAAAAGAACCAACGAAAAAAAACCCAAAAGATCAAAAAGGAGTTAACAAACACCAGATGAACAAAAAAGGAAAACGGATTCCCTAACTGATCCAGAGAGAGACAGTGTGAGAATAAGAAGATATCACAAAAGTATTGGAAAATATACAAAGCTCACTTCTTGTATCTTAACATATGGTAAACAACATCATTTACATGATTATTACAAATGATGCAAATCGAAAAGTACGTACCTCATCGGGCCAACCAAATATTGAAAAAGGAAATAATGCAGAGGAAAACCACGTATCTAACACATCGGCATCTGTGTAATAAAAAATAAAAACACGCTTTGAACTATGCTATTATATGGCAAAGAACAATAATACATTACGTTGTCCAACTTTCGATTTCTGATTAAATGGCCTTATTAGCTGTGGACGGTCTAGACTGTATACATCAAACTACAAGAGTGTTTTACACCCAGCGGGCTTCGGAAACTTAATTGGGAAAATGCTTTAAAGTTGCATAACAAAATAGAACTAAGAACTTTGTCAACTTTGAGTTGTTCCTCAGAGTTTGTGTATGATTACGATCATCAGTCAGGTTCATTGTCGAACTTGGCAAGAAAAAACACTAAGACGCGAAGTAACAGTGCATCATAAACTACACCACCATGTTTTCTTTAATTTGAGGCGTATCGTCACTGCCATATGAATACGTACTAGTGAATAACACATAAATATTATCAATTTTGAAAAGAACACAAGAGAAATAGAAAATATGTCACCGCCGGGGACAAATGTGATACGATGATAAGAACTGTACCCTAAATTTGACCTGTCATTATAAACATGTTGCTGTGCAAACATATACAAACATGTTGCTGTGCATGATGAGTGGGGACTCACAACATTGTTCCAATGGATGAACGGAGGTAAGGCGCATTGTCGATGGATAATATGTCACTGTTGACTGCTCATGATTAGAAAACTGAATGGAAAGGCACACTCTAAATCCGGCCTCACACTATACCATTTCCTAAGATACGATATCGAAGACATATCGCAGGGTATCATAGAGAACTGTATAATGTGAAGGAAATATGGTTGATTTCCTCAGATACGATTGCCACTATGCGATAATCTGAGACTCGATATCGTGCCAAAAGAGATCGTTTTGTTGGGGGGCTGCGTAAGGTAGGCAGTACTGGAAACTTTCGCTTTTCCAGTTTATCTCTTTATTGGAGCCTTTCGAAAGTCCCCATAGTTTTATTGGATGATGATTGGGGGTTAGGCACAACATTAGTTTTTCACAATGATACACCTTTGACTCCTTCCAAAACACGGCTGACTATGAAATTCGTTCTCCCGTTTCGATCGTAGTCTAGCATTTAGTACTCCCATGAGTATCAGCGGAAATGACTATCGCTTCGACGGAAGTCCCCAATTCAGAGACCTCCAACTTATTGGAAAGTACTTGGATAATACTCATATTTTGTTTACTATTTACCTTGCTTAAGTGAAACCTTTTCCGCTGGTACATTAAACTTTTTCGCAGCTTTCAATCGAGCTTCTTCTTCCGTCCGACCACTGGGACATAGGAAAGAATAACATGCGAATCACCATAAACTTAATACTGCGGAATGGGAATTTGTGGAAACACAATTACATATATTTATAATTCTGCTATAAACTCTTAATTTGCGCTTTAAAGCCCTGAGGTACGTAAAAGTCGCAAACAAAATTCGAAACTTCAGTCGATCACGAAGTAGCCCATTCCATTCCAATTCACAACCAAGAAGTCTACAGTCTTGACAACGATGCCACCGAGCCACGATTTAATACTCTAGTATCTAGCCTCATATCGGTGGGACCATATAACTATGGCCATACCCCTAGTTAGTAATTACAGTTCCAGCCAATTCTGGTGAAAACTGCCTCCTAAAGTCGGATAGGCCTTGCCGTCGTTAAAATCTTAAAATAGCGCACTTAACTACGCTATGTACGTTGTATTTCACTTCGATGATGTATATTGCTAGCTTACGAAATTGGTATCCATTACTTCGTCACTTTTGGTATATGAGCACTGATTTACAAACGGCGACGTAAGGAAACGAAAACTAAATCTTCGAAATCTTCGAAACTGTAAGACTATCCAAAAACGTCATGTGCACATTTATGCCGTGAAATGCGGCGCTTCTGCATTTGTTTTGTTATATATTACATGTCTTTAGGGGAGCAGATGGTTAGGTTATCTGACAACCTTTGATTTCTAACAATATCGGAATCTTAATAATCAAGAAAGTCTACAAGCTACCACCTCGTAATGCTACCCTTACGTAAGTATGAAAACCCTCTGTATGAAAACACATTGACGAAACTCGAATATCCAGATGACAAATGACTAGCTTTTATCATCTTTTATCGCCTAGTATGACACTTCTTGGTTACATGATTTTATGATACATTGCTGTTTTGTAGAGCTTGTAGAAAAAAACAGAACAAACAGAGAAAAATCCCTTTACTCACCTGACCCAATAATTACCATCGTCGTCCTGTAAAACATAAAATAGTTTCAAAGTTAATTAAGATAATACGAACCCTGAAAACTCATTCACGAAACGTGTGTATGGAAAATGCGCAGGAAAGGGCATTTACACTTGGGTACGTATTACCAACAGAAGAACATACTTTACCCTCCATTGCACTTTACGGTAAAACAAGTAAGTATTAATACTTAAGGATCTTCTTTGAATAGCGTATCAGTACCGTTACAATAACATATTTTAGCGGCATGACAAGTATAGACAGACTTCGATCATAAATGAAGTAATTCGTCATTCCTTGAAACACAATTCAGTGTTTTTTCTCCCTCAAACTCAAACAATGCATAACAGTAATCTGTGCGCATGCTCCATAATAGCTACCGCTGAGCATGGTTACCGTTTCAAACACGTATTTGATATAGCATAACACAACATCTATCTAAAGCAGACGAGCTATTTTTTATTGAAGGTGCTTCCTCTATCGGGAGAACGCTTTCTGTTCTTTTATTCTTGATCTGCACCCGTTTATTATGTAACTAAGTGAAGGCCTATCTTTAAACACTCCGTAGTATAAATCCCTTATGTAATGATTGCATCAAATACCCAATGAAGCATGGTTATTTCTTTCACGGATCACACTTCAGTCGTACACTGATATGTTAGCAGCGGCTAAGAAGTAAACAAGGGATTTTTCTTAATTTGTTGCGACCTTCTGAGGAAATTTGATTTGGCAACTGTTGGCATTAAAGAGATGACATTTAATGTGACTCTCTTTCCCTCCTTTCTTTATTGTTTCAATGCTTCCTTTGATCTTTTTGCCTGAAAAAAATAGATTGGAAAAATGTGGGGGCCTGGAGCCGCACCCTGTTAAGCCATCACTGAGAAAGAGAGATCTGGCAATAGCTTATAACCTAATAAATAAACAAATCCATTTGTGAGCTTGTAATGCAACGACAAGGCTTTGCAACGGAAGGCCCTCGTTATAAATAATTACAAAGGATTGTCAATAAACTTTAACGGTATTATGCGTCTCCCTCAGATATTAAGTATCTCTTGCTAACATTTCATAATGCTATCAAAATAATATTCAACTTACCGATCCACGTGGAATGCTTTCGTCATTGATCGTCACAAAATATGCTGGAACGCGATGGCCCCACCACAGCTGTCGAGATATACACCAATCCCTAGAAGGCCAAATCAAACCAAGAAATTGAAAGTATGTTAACAATTAACTGCTTCTTTCTGTTTATGTTTGACGTGTACTACTAACAAATGCAGTATTTTTTGTGTATCGTACCTGGTACTGAGACGGCCCGTCTGTCAAATTTTAAAAGTCAATGTGGCCCCTGAGCCAAAATATTTGCCCAACCCTGCTATAAGGCCATCATACTGTTAGCCAGCCTTTATCAATGTAATACACCGTAAAGGAAATTTTGTGTATAGCAAAGGTACATAATATCACGTCCAGGTGATACGTTCCTACAGTGAAAGTGCAGTCCACTTCATATCGATCACAAAAAGGCTAAAATATAGTCCTTAGGACGACAACTATGAAATCGAAATTTCTGGTTTGCGCATACAAATAATTACACAAAGCTCAAGGTCCAATCATGCCAATGCTCGAGGTGTGTCTCCTATTTCTCGTCAAACTGGCTTGAATTACACCACGATGCTCTATCATAACAACACGATGGTTTGTAAGTCAATGGAACAGCGATCAGGAAAGATCCTTTCAACGATCTTAACGAGAAAATTATGACCCAAGTAAAAAACTCTCAAAAACATGGCAAATACAAGAGTTTCTCAAATATATTCATTCTCACGTCTCGTTGTTCTCTCAACTTCGAGGATGTTGTTTGGATAACAACGAAATGTCAGAAATAATTAACTTGAGAAACTGGTATATTTGCAATGCTTTTGAGAGTTTTTGCCTGGGTCACAATTTTCCAGTTAAAATTGCGTTTTCCAGCAGGAACATTGAGCAATGTATTGAACCTTAAAAGGCTTCTCTCCCGTTGTCAAGTATCAGCTGCACCAGCTCCGAAAATTGCATCATGTACCAACTACACAATTCAGAATACTTCTTCCGGTGAATGATCGTTAACTAATGTACAAAGCGTTAAAGAGCCAGACATAAAACGCCATAGAAATTCCTAGGCAAGCCCAGCAAATATTTAAAGAGACGACGCACCTGCAGTTTTCCATCCAAGAAAACCACGTTTTCTCATGTATTGGCGGGATAATTTTTAGATCTCCATTTCTCACAACCTGAAGGCAACAAGAAAATTCTAAATGAAGTGACGAACTCTGTGTATCAATGTTGTTTTGAGCTTCGAATATAATAAACTGGCGTAAATGAAGGACGTGGTACGATCAACCTGAATAGGTAAAAGAATTACTATGAAATTATCCGTTACGCAAGTTCTTAAAAACATTGTTAGGATTCTTGCTACCCATTTACAAAGTTTTGGGCATGATAAGTATGTAAGTTGCTTTTTTTATACTTCAATATCTGACTTAGGAGGCTAGTTAGCTCAGTCGGTAGACAGCTGATGTAGCAAATTGAATGTTCATGGTTCGAGCCTATGCTCTGCCTTCAGTTTGAAATCCAAACTACGAACTCAGCAGGCAAATGGGTACCTGGCATTAGCTGGTGAAGGTTGAGAGGCCACAAGGAAAGGAACTGGCAACGCTACCTCACAATGTAGCCGCTCAGGACATGTGATTCTTTACCGTACCACATCCACTACGCTCTGAACAGAGTATTGGACTACCTTTTTAACTGACTGTAGCTATTATTTCCCCAGGGGAATGTATTACCTAAAAGTAACTATCAATGCAGAGCACAGGGGTAGCATAGAAAGCATCGTCCGATCTGCTTATGGTCATGCGACCACAAATCTTTCAATAATACACGTCATGCATATAATAATGGTATTAGTACTTATCCAAATATAGGGCTATGCACATACAATTTCACGATAAAGCCAGAAATGTAGAGAGAATTCGTCCAGCTTATCAAATTGCTGACGTTCAAGTAATGTACTTAGGCATATGGCAACAGAAAAACTTCCTTGGTACATGGTAGGGCAATCAGGCAGGTCTGATACTGCCAGCGCTATTTGGGTATACCTTTGTATGCTATTGCTGTTGTATACTAAATGCGAGTGGCTGATACAGTTTAGCTAACGGCAGAATTTGGAGATAACATTTTGACCCGCCCCAACATCTTTAAATGCATTTTCCTTATTTCAGATTTCCTCTCAATATTTCACTTCGATTAACAAATGTCTGAATAAACGGTAAAGAGCACTGGAATTTTTAAAAAATATATATGTACGCC
Source organism: Alatinidae sp. Z8VKAUB7J3 (assembly GCA_010016025.2). NCBI lineage: Eukaryota > Metazoa > Cnidaria > Cubozoa > Carybdeida > Alatinidae > Alatinidae sp. Z8VKAUB7J3. The sequence continues at coordinate 8,645 of JAAAKM020000375.1, read as the reverse complement.
AGAAAATACCATTTAGTGACCAATCAGCTCTGAATTCATTTTATACCCGTAAAACAAACTGAAAAGGTGTGAAATCTAAATTCGTAGGGAAAATTTATTCTTCGGCAAAACCAAGTGTTTTGCAATTTTCTCAAATATTGGTTTGTAAACACTCGTTTAAATAAATCAGATAACTGGTCACTGAGGTTCTTTTTGACATTTCAGGACCTTTCCAGGTTTATAAGCTGCATTCAATTATCATTGAAATATGAATTAACTAGCTGTTAGAATTTCCATGAAAAAAAAAGCTAGTGACTACTTCACACAAGTAAGTGATATGTTTGAAGAGTATAAAAGCATTTGCTGCTTACTCAAAGTGAATTCTATAATTTTCCAGGTTTTTCATGTTTGCATGAATGGCCAGAGATTGAGGTGACTAGCATATCCCACGCACAACTTGACAAAATATAAAATATAGCTGGTTCGTCCTAGACCTCTCCGTAGCATATTCCTGACATCCATGACGTTTCTGTCAAAATATATGCCGATCTTACACAATAAGTTTAAGAACAACGCCTAAGCTAGTCTTACCAGTGTGTCCATTAGTAATGGCATCACCCCGGTCTACGTAAAATTGGTGACCATGTCAAATGCTCTGGGCTAGGACCTCAATAAATGTTAAATTATGCCGTTGTTTGTACGTACGTTAGTATAATTTTTTACAGATGCATGAGTAAATACTTTAAAATGTTAGTTTGATATCAGGTGGTATGTTACAAAATGCACTGCAAAGTACCATGAGCAAGTCCCATTGTAATTAATATTTACTTCTCTGAGCGACAGTAAAATGCTTGGGAACTTACAGGGCACCCAGCGAAAAGGAGCTCCGCAGAGCTAGCAAGCGCAAAATGTGAAAAGGTAAGACAATATGACTAAAATGGGGCCAATAAACAGAAAATATCCCAATTTTGGTGATTATACAACAATATAACTAAATGGGGGACAATAAACCTTAAAATATAGCAAGTACAGTTGTGTACGATCCACCCTCCTACGGTAAAGCGTTTATACATAAAACATACCGCTACTGCATCGGCTGCCATGTCCCGGCAATTCACATACCACTGAGGCTTTAGCAGCGGCTCAACGACGTCCTTTGATCGGCTGAAACAAAAATGTGTACTATTAGGTTCCGCTCTCACACTTCACAACACCTAGTATCACGTGTCATTTGCTTCCTTATAATCTTAAAGAAGGTATCAACAGGAAATCAACCCAGTAAAGAGAGACTAGAAAGTTTGGGCTGACAGAGAGGCGGGAGCAGGTAGATTTTTGGTTTTTTAATACGTCCATCTTTACATTGTTTGCATGTTTACAAATGTTAACATGAATAGTTTACAGATCACACAGGGGTCTTCCAACACATCGCTTGTTTCGTTATTATCTGGTCTCAGCTGAGTGTGTGCGCCGATGAGCAATCTGGAGTCTTTACATTTGCTTACTAATATCTGGGATCGCACATTAAGTCGTTACTTTAAGCTCACAGTGAGACTACAAACGCTTACGGAACTGACTTAAATGAATTTTCCCTTAAAAGTAACAACCGTAGTATTTGTTAAGAAACGACTTATTATATTTGTGGTTGTCCGGAATTGAAAAGGGATCACGGAAAATGTGTTATAATGATGCTTTTATAGGGCATTAAAGAGCTTGAAATTCAGTGCGGGAAAATTGCGGCAACGTCTGGTTCAATGCCGCTCTAAAGCTGGTCCAGTATAGAACCATTTGGTATTTACTTTAGTGTATAAAAAGAGCAGCATCTACTTTCTGCATCTATATCATCGCTTGAAGAATATGCGCATTTGAGGAAGCTCAAAGAAATACGACGCACTACGTACCTTTGAGGCTAAGTTTGAAAGACAGAACACCAGTTCAGATAACAGGCATCTAAAATTGCGCTCCGAATGCTATCAAAATAACAGCGAAAGCTGCCACACTAGTCACTTTCTGTAAATCAATCGCCTGCTTATATTACGTCTCTTGGTTTAAGCAGCTATGAACCCTACAGCCACAATAGGAAACCCATCTGTTGCCCCATTAACCTCACCTCACCTTATCTGTCCCGTAACTCCTAGGGTCCTAGGGGCGCTGCACCCGATGAATGTTGCACCAACTGTCTCCACTTCTCTCTATCATAGGCTAGTCTCTGAGGTACTAGCAAAGTCTTTCCCATTCCATTGTGAGATGTTATCTGACCACCTCTTTCTCTGTCTGCCTCGTCTCCTCTTTCCTTGCACAGTTCCTTGTAGGATTGTCTTGGAGAGACCGCTACTTCTTGTGACATGACCATAAACATAATTGTGCGACTACTTATCTTACTCCTATACCCATCTCTTTCTACTACTTTCCAGTATTAGTTATCGCCTTTATCAGTGCTAAACAATCATACAGTCACTAAAAGACGAATCTAACTGTGACTGGCAGACGATCCAACGAATTTATCACAAGAGCGACAAAGTGATAACCCCCAATGAAATATATACACAGGAGGCACACAGAAATTAAGGCCGGAACCAAAAATAGGCTTACCTGCACGTTGGAATCACCATGGCGTTGTCTTCAGTCTTAATGTAAAGACCGAGATCTTCTAAGGCCTTCTGTACATCTCGTCTGGCTATAAACCGTTTTGTATTCTGAAGGGAAGGAACGCGGGATGTAAGAAAGTGGCTAAGAGAGGCATAAGTGAGTCGTGCTAATAAATGACCTTACAGCTATGAATTGTCAGATGGGACTCAACTCGACAGAGATTTCTCCAGCAACATTACGCGTAGGGGCGGGGGGGGGGGGGTCAACAATTAGCGTCGAGCGCTAGACTGTCAGGGTTTTCTAATGCGCTTGACTAATAGCTGTGGGGAGAAATTCCACTAATTATACTCAGCTATTACACAATTATAATGTGAATGCACCACAATCATCGACATCATCTGATTATTATCATTGATCATCATCAGCATCATTATTGATCATTACAACAATCACCACCATCATAATCATCATCGTCATCATCATCATTATCATCATTATCATCATTATCACTAATCATCATCGATATAACTGATCATTACAATCATCATCACATTCGAGTTCTACCCAAAACACTCCATGCTGGGACGAGCTCGACGCTAGTAAATATGGTGTTCCCAAGTATGAGTTGTTTGCCCATGTGACGGTTCCAATAAGTAAATAGATACATGGTTTAAAGACAACTTACGCAAAACTTCTGATACTCTGGTTTGAAGTCTCCAACATCGCAAATGTTCCCATCGTCATCCAGCATCGTAATGAAACGGAGGTCATGCCTCTTTCCAATTTCAAAATCATTGTGGTCATGTCCAGGTGTAATTTTAACGGCACCTACATTGGGAAGGTGAATGAAGCCCCTTTGTCAACTAAACTTATTTCCACATATGGCAAACTCTCGAATACAAGCTTGGGATATTAGCTTAACATGACAATTTTCAGTGAGGCCTTTGCCGTGAAGTGCAAGTATAACCTGAATACCATTTTCTGTTACACAGCGGGCGTTTGTTGCAAGGCGTTTCAATGACAGCAATAGAGTACTAAAGTGTGACGTCACAATTTTATAAATATCAGAAGTTTGATAATATTTTGCACTTTTTGCGTTCTTCTTCTTGATATAGATAGCCTGTCGTAATTTGAGAACGATATCTTGAACAGTCGTCAAGATACCGCTTTCAAACTTTGAACCATGCCATGAAAACCTTGTTATTTGAACCCAGTTCATTATTTTGTAAACTGAGCAAAATTTACAGTGTTTCCTCAAGGACTTTTGCGAAATTCACACAGCCGTTTCTGATAGTTGATAGGAGATAGGAGATTAGAGCGCAATGTTTTGTATGCGGGCACTTGGTGATAAGGTGACACTGCGATGCAGTCGTAATTGGGATTCCTTGAAAAAAGTGTCTTGTGACGTCATCACTTTAGTACTCTATACGATACAAATTGGTGGCAAAATGACAAACGTTTAACCGGATTATCATAATGCACACAAATATGAAGAATCTGAATACTAGTGAAACCCACGAGTACTGGGGTTTTGCAGTAATGTCTGGATCTCTCAGCAACAATATTAGAAAGAATCTGATAAATTCGTATTGTGAAAAAAGGAACAATCCACATCATTGATGGTCAACGAAGATATCAGAGATATCAGAGATGAAGAGCCAACGTAATTTGGAAAGCTCATGTATATCGTTTTTAATATTTTTTTTTAATAATTATTATCATCATTAAAAATCTCCCATGGCACAAGTCAACTACGTTACAAAATAATAAGATTATTCTGAAAACGACTGGCTCAAAAAAGATATGTATTACAAGTTTTGAATGAGATATCAAGACTTTAGACTGGCAATACGAAACGACTTCGAGGTCTTACGTTGACAACGAGTACCATGAAAATAAAAAGCGTTATTGGCTAACAAACTAATCAGCGCACATCTCTGTCACAAAAAAGAATTATCCTCAATGGAAGTTAAATATAGTCCTTTTGAAATACTGTCATGTTTCATGTTAGTAAAAGACGAACCGGAAATCACTGCAACTAAATCTACCCTTAGTAAACTATACACGACTGACTTCTTTGTCAATGTGGAAACTAGACAAATAGAGTATGTTAGCATCGGAAGGTCAACTAGCATAGTCGGTAAAGCACACGCCACGAAAGCGGGTTCGATCACCAGTGGTGACATATTTTCTCTTTCTTTAGTTTCTTTCCAATATCCTATGAAGAATTTCGATCGTAAACTTTCAACACAAAGTGGACAACTAGCGTAGCAAATATTGCCACATCTCCTTGGCATCTCAACATACCTGTTCCGAATTCGGGGTCCACAGCAGAGTCCGCAACAATTCTGAGTTTTCTGTTGCAGAATGGATGGACTGCAAATTTGTTGTGCAAATGCTAAAACGGGAATTAAAGAATAAGAGATTTTTGCTGACACTTTAAGAGAAATATAAGTGGATAAAGACAATTTATACATATTATTGTCATAGTAATTGCAAAAATTCCGGCCAGCTGTCGCTCTTCCCCTTCTCTGAAAGTTGTATTAGTACACATACTCACACAGTAATGTCACTCATTTTATAATTAATTCTAAAGCAGTCCTCCTTCCAAAGGTTTGTAATACAATTTCGGAAAGCTTTTTATGGTTTCTACTTCTCGTTCAAGAAAAATACAGAAAGAAAAACAAGAAAAAAGAAACTTTTTCATAGTTTGACATGGAAGGGTTGGAATAAGTTACGCAAAATATAATATACGTGCACTCCATCAAGATTTCAACTTGATTTTCGCTTTTAAGATTTCGCAAGTACTCCAAAGAACAGGTCGCACAGTTTTAAAGAAACAGTATCAAAATACTTAGGTTTCAAGTTTGAAAATTCTTAAATAAAGGCGGGCATATAAGAAATATTACGTAAAGAGGGAATATTTATTTGGGGTAGAGGCGATGTAAGCATGGGAATATATGCAGGATTATAAATTTCAAAAATCACCCAAAAAACAGTATAACCATTAAAAGGTAGCTCATAGGCAGTGGCGTAAAGAGAGGGAGGATGGTGCCATGCCACCTTTCGAAAGCTTGAACCACAAAGGAAGGTTCAAATATCGTAAGCCAAAGGTACACTTGTGATGTGAACTGCCAATGTTCGTTTCGCCGTGCAAAAGAATCAAAGCTTATACATGAACATCCGTATAAAAACTAATTCCCCCCTCCCCCCCTCTTCAGACAATCCTACGTACGTCACTGCTTAAAGGCTCACCATAAACATAACATCAATATTCATTACCTACCTTGTAGCGTGCATCATCTGGATGTACGGCAATTCCCGTATCCCCAAGCATGGTTTCCAGACGAGTAGTAGCCACAATAAGCTTTTCGTCTGTTGGTAAAGATACATTAAGACTACTTAAATAGTAATTTAGTCTCCGGGCGCGAAGTGGCATTTAGGTGAACGGAACATTCCAGAGTAGTGGGACCCAACAGCAATCTCTCCGCTATATAGGCCCATAGCGGCAATAGAGGCTATAGTGGTCCCAATAGTAACTCCTCTAAATAAACAATAAACCCACTAAACATAATACCTGATGCATACAACGTAGCTCGGGATTACACCCTCTGCTTTGCACTATCAGGACACAAGGAAAACCACCCTCCGCCGTCTCTAGGCGACTCTAGGGAACATCCAAATGGCAACGACAACGGATGCCACGCCCTGATCGTAGCCAGAAACTTAGCCTCTCTCAATGTACAATCCTCCCTAATTTTAGCTAAGATCAGTTCCATTTACTCGAAATTTGTTAAGACATACGACTAAATATGACATACCAAAAACTATAAAGACCACCATGACGTCTGATGAGAACAATAAATTACCTGAATCTTCCACTTGATAAGCAAAATGTACTAATACTCCAAACTCCACCTTCTTCTCATATCCTGGAACGGACATCATTGTCCTCCCTGAAATTTCCTTTTTCTCTACCTGCAAAACACAGCAAAGGGTATGACAGATTTCTAAATATCATTTACATAAACACAGCTAAGCTACCTTATTCTTCTCGAATGCTTAAGATGGCTTGAAAAAAACATAACAATAACATTATGATTTGACTGAAAAGGGCTATTCATCTAAATATCCACGGCAGCACACCATGACGTGAGTACAGAATAGTGGAAAAGCTCTGAAGACTTCACTACCAGTAAAACAACTAAACAACATCAATTCCGTTCTCATAATGAGGCTTGAGCTGAACTTGCTACAAGAGTCTTCCTTGAGCTCTTTCTCTTTCCTTGAGCTCTTGCTCCTTCTTTGAACTCTTGCTCCGTCTTTGAGCTCTTGTGTGGTCATAACTGCCATACTAAAGTCAGTGATGTAAAGGCGGGGGGGGGGGGTAAAACGGGCTATGGGGCAATTGCACCAGCAATAAATTTCCTTAGGTTATGAGGTCCATGATGCCAATGTAAAAAACAAGCCTCTAAACTACTTCTACAGACAAGTGAATCACTAAGGTATATATACATTCAGAAGTTTTCCCATTGCTTAATATAACAAAAAGCAAAACTGGATCACCGCTCTTCAAAACTTTGATTTACAAGGGAGCGAAAAGGGAATTTTGTAATTCAATTAAAAATAGAAACCATATAAAGTTCGAAAGCAAATTACCTCAATATCTGAAATCGCCGAGTTTAATGTACAGGACCAATTTACCAGTCTGTTGCCCCTGTAGATGATTCCTTCCTCGTGAAGTCGAACGAAACACTCCTTCACGGCTCTGGAAAGTTTCTAGAAGTAGAGAAGAAAACGATACATATGCGAGGGCAATTGGGAAAGAAAGAGCAGAACCATCATCGGAAAATTCTGCCCCAAGAGGAGTTCATAGACTGCTGCGGAAATCAAATATTGCTCAAAGTATCATCATTTGTCATCGTGAATTTATTTCTAATCCTTGAGCATATTTTCATGCAGTTGATTAGTGGTACAAAAATTAAATGAAACAAGAGTGATACCTTTTCTGCCGTCTTTATACGTTTTTCAATAACATGAGTGGCAGAAAAGGTGTCACTCTCGTGACTGTTATTTTCTACGACGTGTTTTGGTCTTCTCGTTCCATATAAATTCATCGCTAGAGATTTCTTACTTCACTCCATACGATTTGCTGTGATCAGTGCATGGTGCAGAACTTTAGAAAAACGAATCCGTTACTTAAGACAGCATTATTGTATATCCTACTAGATCCTAACAAGGTCTTCCTTATAAAATAGCTGAGGCTAACATAAAGACAGCGGTTTAATAAACTACCAAAATGTTCTAATCTAACGATGCTGGAATTAAAACTCCGACCGTTAATATATGACGACGTGACGCTAATTTTTCCGACGTTGAGCACATTCTGCTTCTTTAATAATATCTCAATCAAACAATCAATGGCTAACTGTACAAACGAGGTAAATTGATCAATATTTTTCAACACTATTAAATGGATAGCCTTTACTTTCATATTTATGCTGATACTCACAATTTCCGTTAAACTAATCATGTATGCGTAGAAGGCATTAAAATACGGAATCAATTAAAATATCCTTACGTCATCCATGGTGAAGCACGCACGTTCCCAGTCAGTAGAAACGCCCAGTCTCTTCTGTTGGTCATAAATTCTCTGCCCTTTCCTGGATAAAAAGTTAATTTTCCTTTAAAATATCGAAAGATACCTTTCTATTATTGGCTGATACAAAGCTACATCTCCCCTGCTACAACAAAGGGGCAAGTAATGATTACTCTAGAGTCACAAAGATTGGAATATGAGAGGGGCGGGGAGGGGGCATAGCAAGGAGAGCTTATGGAATCTGCGGAATGTACAAATGTTAGTAAGAATGCCTTGGGGATATGTAAACAGTTTGTAACAATGGTTGGAAGGTAAGCCAAAAAGGGGAAGAGAGCAATCACAACGGGCTTAAGTAAAGTACTAGGGGACTGGGTCCAATTTTATGGTGAGGCTTGTCTTTGGTGCAATTACACTACATAAGATGGCAAAGTTACGCAGTCAATCTACCCACAAAATAGCCATGAAGTGATTTCGTATTATG
>JAAAKM020000374.1:0-26143 GCA_010016025.2 Alatinidae sp. Z8VKAUB7J3 | reverse complement strand
CGAAATTGAGTGGTCGTACTACCAACGTATTGGAGATTACAAGATTTACATTGTAGTAGGTACACCACATTTCTAGAGGTCGAGCGCTGGGGCGACGCCTGCCCCGACGGAGCCGACACCGCGACATCGCGGCTGTTCCCGACCGCCGAGCGACTGGCCGAGGCGGAGCTGGACGGACTGGGCGTCCCCGGCCGGAGGGCCGGTGCCATCGTCGAGCTCGCGCGGCGCTCCCTCGACGGCCGCCTGGTGCTCGACGGTCGGGCGACGGTCGAGACGGTCGTCGAGCAGCTCGAGGCGATCCCCGGGGTCGGACCGTGGACCTCGCACTACGTCGCCCTGCGCGTGCTGGGCGAGCCGGACGCCCTGCCGGCGAGCGACCTGGTGCTGCGCCAGGCGCTGCCCGATGCCGACGGACGCCCCGCCACCACCGCCCAGGTCCGCCGCCACGCCGAGCGCTGGCGACCCTGGCGCGCCTACGCCCTGCTTCATCTGTGGACCGAGACCACCGACGCCTCGCACGAAGGAGACACACGATGAGCGCCGAGACGATCGGCTACGACGTCCTGGACAGCCCGGTGGGAGAGCTGTTGCTGACCCGGAACGACACCGGTATCCGCGAGATCCGCTACCTTCGTCCGGGCGTCGACGGCGCCGACGACGAGTGGCGTCGCGACCGGGCCGGGCTGCGCGAGCTGGTCCGCCAGCTCCGGGCCTACTTCGCTGGCGAGCTACGCGATTTCGACCTGGATCTCGCCCCGGTGGGGACCCCGTTCCAGAGACAGGTGTGGAGCAAGCTGCTCGAGATCCGCTACGGCGAGACCTGGAGTTACGGCGAGCTCGCCCGTGCGGTCGGCCGGCCGGCCGCGGCGCGCGCGGTCGGTGCGGCCAACGGACGCAACCCGATCTCGATCGTCGTGCCGTGCCACCGGGTGATCGGCAGCGATGGTAAGCTGACCGGGTACGGCGGCGGACTGCCGAACAAGCGCCGCCTGCTGGCGCTGGAGCGCGAGACGGCGCTGTCGCAGGGACGGCTCGTCCCCTGACTCCGGCGCCGAGCTCGGAGGGAGGATCGGATGGAGCGTCGGGGTCGGACGTGGCTCGCGATCGCGCTCGTCGCCCCGGCGGCCTGGGCGCAGACGGTCACCCGGAGCTGGACCGGTGAGGCGGCGGGGGACCAGTTCGGGCTGTCGGTCTCGGACGTCGGCGACGTCGACGGGGACGGCGTGCGCGACGTGCTGATCGGCGCGCCGATGCACGATGGCCCGGGCGGTACCGACGCCGGGCGCGTGTACCTGTACGGCGGCGGCAGCGGCGAGCTGCTGAACCTGTGGTCGGGCGAAGCCCCGGGGGCGGTGTTCGGCTGGGCGGTCTCCGGTGCGGGCGACGTCGACTCCGACGGCATCCCCGATGTCGCGATCGGGGCCCGCCTCCACCCCGGCCCGCTCGGGCCGGAGAGCGGCCGCGCCTACGTCTACTCGGGCGCCGACGGTGCCCTGCTCGCGCTCTACGATGCCGAGGCGCGACTCGATCAGCTCGGGGTCTCGGTCGCGGCCGCCGGCGACGTCGACGGCGACGGCGTCGACGACGTGATCGTCGGCTCCCGCTTCCACGAGAACCTGGTCGGCCCGCGAGCCGGCCGTGCCTACGTCTACTCGGTCCTGGACGACCGGTTGCTGTGGAGCTGGGACGGTGAGGCGCAGAACGACCGGTTCAGCGTTTCGGTCGCCGGTCCGGGCGACGTCGACGACGACGGTTTCACGGACGTGCTGGTCGGAGCACCACTGCACAACGGCCTCGACTCCGACACCGGCTGCCGCGGTCGTGCCTATCTCTACTCCGGTCGCACCGGCCAGCGGGTCTGGTTCCGCGACGGCGAGATGCCGGGCGACGATTTCGGCGTGTGGGTCGCCTCGGCCGGAGACGTCGACGGCGACGGCACCCCCGATCTGGCCGTCGGAGCCCGCCTGCACGACGGCGTCGGCAACCGCAGCGGGCGTGCCTACACCTACGCCGGCAGCGACGGTCGAGCTCTCGCGAGCTGGAGCGGCGGCGCAGTGGGCGAGGAGCTCGGGCGGGTCGTCGACGGTGTCGGCGACGCCGACGGCGACGAGCTCGACGACGTCCTGGTGGGAGCGAACCGGGTCGACGGCGCCCGCGGTGCGACCTACGTCTACTCGGGAGCGACGAGCGAGCTGGTGTGCTCGTTCACCGGCGAGCAGCCGGGCGACGAGCTCGGTCTGGCGGCGAGCGGCATCGAGGACCTCGACGGCGACGGCACCCTCGACGTGCTCGCCGGCGCCTACCTGCACGACGGCCCGGCCGGAGTCGACAGCGGGGCCGTCTACGCCTGGGAGTGTGCGCCGCTGGCGCTGGTCGCCGAGGTCGACGCATCGTGTCTGGCGAGCTGCCCTGGGGCGCGTGTGGTCTACTCGATCCAGGGCGAGAACCGGACCGGCGCCGAGGCCACGGTGACGGTGGAGATGGTGCGGCCGGTCGAGCTGTCGGTGCTCGATACGACCGTGCCTCCCGGACCGTTCGCGCTGGCGCGCGAGTACCGCACCACGCCGTCGTTCCCGCCGGTCGAGGACTGTCCGGTGACGCTCGCCTTCCGGGCCACCGTCACCGGTGCCGACGGCAGCGAGCTCGTCCGCGAGTTCGCCACCGAGGCGGTCGTCCCCGACTGAGCGCCGGGCGGGCCAGGGGACCCGCCGGCGTCGGCCCGGGCCCCGCTCAGGGGAGCGCGCTCCGTTGCGACGGGATCACCGTCATCTCACGCATGAACAGGTGCTTGCCGTCGAACCGTCCGTCGGAGTCGGCCGAGCCGAGCGTCAGCAGGGCGCCCTCGAACGCGGCCACCACCTCCTCGGCCTTCACTCCGCGGGCGGGCTTGACGGTGATGCGCAGTCGGCTCTCGATGCCGTGCTGGATCGGCGCGCTCAGCCGGCCGGAGAAGCCCTGCCCCCGGAGTCCGGCGACGCACGAGATCGAGTCCGCCGTCATCCCCGAGGGCGCGAACTCGAAGCCGTCGATCGGCTTCCCCTTGCGGTCGACGACCTCGACCGCGGTGATCGTGCCGGCGTCGAACGGCCCGATCGACGCTCCGCAGGAGTTGCCGGCGGCATCGCCGTGGGTGGTCAGTCCGTCGATCTCCAACACGACGCTCGACGCCGTCCCCTGACAGGACGAGGTGCACCGCAACGGCGCCGGGGCGTCGGGATCGAACCACGGCGGTGGCTCCCAGTCGGTGCAGGCTCCGGCCGGCGTGGCGAGCGAGGCGAGGGCGGTCAGCGCGGCGGCGAACGGCAGACGACGGGTCATACTCGGGCTCCTGGTCGAGGAGCCGCGGCCGGCCGTCCGGACGTCCGAGCGACGGTCGCGGCTCGTGTCTACCGTCGAGATTCACGAGCGCCGGGATCGTTGCGGCCGCCGGGGTCGACCGTCGGGAGGCGCGACGGCAGGCGGGCCCGGCCCTGCCGTCTCGACCCCTCGCACGCTCAGGGGTGGGAGCTCGGGAGCGCCGGCACCACCGTCATCCCGCGCATCGACAGGTGCTGACCGTCGAACCGTCCGTCGGAGTCGGCCGAGCCGAGCGTCAGCAGCGCCCCCTCGAACGCGGCGACCACCTCCTCGGCGCGTACGCCGCGGTCCGGACTCACGGTGATGCGCAGCCGGCTCTCGATGCCGTGCGGGATCGGCGCGCTCAGGCGACCGAAAAAGCCCTGCCCCCGGAGCCCGGCGACGCACGAGATCGAGTCGGCCGTCATCCCCGAGGGGGCGAGCTCGAAGCCGTCGATCGGCACCCCGTCGTGGTCGACGACCTCGACCGCGGTGATCGTGCCGGCGTCGAACGGCCCGATCGACGCTCCGCAGGAGCTGCCGGCGGCGTCGCCGTGGGTCGTCAGCCCGACCACCTCCAGGACCACGCTCGAGGCGAAACCCCGGCAGGAGTCGGTACACCGGACCGGGGCGGCCCCGACGATGTCGGACCAGTCCGGCGGATCCCAGTCGGTGCAGGCGTGGGCCGGAGCCGACGCGATGGCGGATACGGACAGAAGGACGGCGAGGCCGAGGTGACGCGGCGACATGGTCGTTCTCCCTGGGGTCGGGCCGCGTTCGGGCTCCGACCGTCGGAGCGACCGGAACGCGGCCCGTGGACACCCTCGGGATTCCCGACCCGTTCGGCGGTTGCGACGTCGGGACGTCGACCGCTCACGGGGCCTCGGTCACCTGCAGCACGAGACTGCGGCGCGCCGGAACGGTGAGGTCGACTCGACGACTTCCGAGGTAATCACTCCCCGGCACCTCGACGTCGTCCAGCCGCTCGACGGTCGTCGACGAGCTCGACAGACCGATCCGGGCGAGCTCCAGGATGACCAGCGTCGACACCGTCGTGTCGGTCGGGTTGTGGATCACCCAGAACACCTCGCCCGCCTCGCCGTAGCGCTCCAGTCGCAGGCGAGCGTCGAGCGAGCGGGCGAAGGTCAACGGCTGCCAGCCGGCGTTCTGGAGGTCGGTCAGCACCGGCACCATCTGCGCGTACAGCGGCCGGGCCGGATCGATCTCGACGCCGGTCTCCAGCATGGTGTTGATGGCGGCCGGGTGCATGCCGTACAGCAGCATCGAGTGCCACTGCGGCAGCAGGTAGTTCTCCTCGAACTCGTCGTAGGTCGGCCACGGCACCGTGCCGTCGAGCCGTAGGTAGAGCTCGGACACCGGGCGGTAGCGGGCCAGGAAACGGCGGTACAGGCGGTAGGCATCGAGCGTGTCCGGCACGACACCGTCGGGGTCGAGCTCGTAGATGAACAGATCGACCAGGTGAGCGCCGAGGCCGCTGGAGCCGAGCGCGTTGAAGTTGCCGGCCACCCACACGCCGGGGTACTCGGCGTCGAGCCGGTCCGTCGCCCACTCCAGGAACTCCAGGTTGCGCATCAGCACGTGCGGCGCCGGCCGGAGACGGTTCGACGAGTACGCGATCGGCAGGTCCGCGCTCGCGAACGACTCGTCGCGCGACGTGAGGTGGCTGCTGCTGCTGAAGAACCCGTCGAGGTACCAGCCGGGGGTCAGCCCGGGTGCGTTCGTCACGATGGTGTCGAGGCTCGGGACCAGATCGTAGTCCCAGGCCGCCGTCGCGCCGTTCGGCACCCCGCCGAGCTCGGGATCGAGGTCGAGTGGCAGGCGCGCGTTCCACAGTCCGTCGCCGCTGGCCGGGGCCTCGTCGAGGCGCTGGAACTGGACGTCTCCGTTGTGCTCGTGGACGAACGCGTTGAGCGCACCCTGCTGGCGCAGAGCCAGCAGGGTCTCGCCCACGGCCTCCGCCGCCACCTGCTCGAGCACCGTCTCGTAGCGCGGCGGCGGCTCGGTCAGCGGCCAGGGCCGGACGTTGGTATCCCATGGCCGGGTGTATCCGAGTGGCGTCCAGCCGTAGTCGAGCGCTTCGTCGAGGGCCTCGGCGCTGGACGGGGTATGGAACCGCCCCGACAGGTAGCGCACGTTGAACGCCTGCGGGTCGGCCGGCGGGTCCTCTCCGATCTCGATCACCTCGCCGGAGCTGCGGGCCGGCAGGCCGTCGACGATGCGCTCGGCGAAGCTCTCCGGCTCCAGCCGGTAGTAGCGGTCGATCGCCGAGCGCATGCCCCAGTCCGGCTCCGGCAGGGCGAACGCGTCGAACGTGAAGCTCGTCCGCCCGGCGTGCCGGGTCGCTCGATCGCTCAGGCCGGCGGCGAACACGATCGCGAACGTCTCGGTGGTCGCGTCCAGGCACACGTGGCCGATGCGTGGCGCGCTCATCGGGCGGCCGAACCCGTAGCCGGCGCCGTCGAGATCGATCGCCGCCACCGGGTAGATGCCGAGCGGCAGCCAACCCGTCTCGTCGACGTTGACGACGTTCTGGTAGAGCGACGGCGAGTTGACGGTGCGGAACCGCACCGGGTCGTCCCACCAGCGCCACCCGAACGCGTCGAGAGGAACGCCGAAGCCGACGTCGACGGCGCGCTCGCGCCGGTCCGGATCGAGGTTCACCACCTCGCCGTCGATCCGGATCCGCTCGGCGGTCGCGGTGAGCGTGACGGTGGCGTCGAGGCCGAGCTCGGCGTCGGTCAGATGGAGCGTCAGGGCGTCGGGAGTATCGGCGTCGACGGATCCCGTCGGCCAGGTGAGCGGGAAGGTGAGCGGCGCGAACGCGACGTCGCGCAGCCAGGCTGTGGCCCGCTCGGTCCGTGGTACGGACGACTCCAGCACCAGCACGAGGACGGCGCTGTCGGCCGACTCGGGTGCGGTCACCACGCCCCCCTGCGTCTTCCAGGTGCGCGTCGCGTAGCCGACCTGCACCCCGACGTCGGTCCGCACCTCGTTGCCCGCGGCGTCGAGCCAGCGCACGTCGATGCGGATCGCGTGCGGGTCCCAGTCGCGCCCGACCCCGAGGTAGCCGTGATCGGTGCGGGCGCCGGTCTCCACCCGCCAGCGGGTGCGCGGCTCGACTCCCACCGGATCGGAGACCAGCCGGAGCGCCGCCGCCGAGGACGACGCCTCGAGCCGGAGCGCCGCGGTCGCGCCGCCGTCGTCCTCGAGCGTCGCGCTGGCGTCGGTCGCGCTCTCCAGGGTCCAGCCGATCGGCAGGCCGTCGCCCGCGTCGACGAAGCCCTCGGTCGGCAGCTCGGACACCAGGCTCGCGGAGTCGAGGTCGAGCAGGTACAGACCGCCGGCCCGATCGCCGGGCACGACGTTCGTGCCGCGCCCGAAGTAGATCAGCCGTCCCGAGCCGTCGACCGCCAGCTCCAGGCCGTCGCCGGTCGCGATCGCGAACGACGGCTCGACCTCGATCGCGAGGGGGGCGGTGACGGTGAGCGGCGAGGCCGCGTCGTCGGTCGCGAGCACGGTGACGAGGTAGCTGCCCGCCTGCCCGGCGGACGGCGTCCAGTGGAGCTCCCCCGCGGCCGCGTCGAACGACGCCCCGTCCGGCAGGTTCTCGAACGCGAACGCGACGGCGTCGCCGTCCGGATCGCTCGCCTCGAGCGTCACCACCAGCTCGACGCGCTCGGCCACCCGTTGCGTGCCAGGGACGGTCAGCTCGGGCGGTCGGTTGCGCTCGCGCACGACGACGTCGAAGGCCACCGAGTCGGTCAGCTCACCGTCGGATGCGCCGACGGTGGCCCCGAGGTAGGTGCCGGCCTGGTCGAACTCGGGCGTCCACAGCACGCGGTCTCCCACCAGCGTCGCACCCGGCGGCACGTCCGCCTGGTAGGTGATCGGGTCGAGGTCGGCGTCGCTCGCCTCGATCCGCAGCTCCAGCACGTCGCCCTCCTGGACCGTGTAGGCGATCGGCCGGCCGTCGATCGGCACGCCGCCGAGCCGCTCGATCGCGGGGGCGCTGTTGCGGACGAAGCGGGCCGGAGAGCGGACGTACTCGCTCCACAGCGCTCCGTCCCAGACTGCCACGTCGACCTCCACCACCTGGTCACGGGCGAAGCGATCGGGCGCCAGCGTCGGCTCGGTCGCTCCGGCCGCGAGCACACCGTCGACCCACCACCGGTAGTCGGCCGCGAGGATCGGATCGCCGTCCGGGTCCGAGGCCGCGTAGGCGGCGTCGAGCGGGGTGTCGGTGAACACCACCGCCGGTTCGAGCTGCACGCCGCCGATCGTCGGCGGCAGGTTGCTGTCGGTCACCTGAAACGTGATCGGGGTCGAGTCGAAGTCCGTGCCGTCGTCGACGATGGCGCTGCCGCCGTCGTAGGTGCCGGCCTGGCCGAAGGTCGGCGTCCAGACGAAAGCGTCGCCCTCCAGCGTCATGCCGACCGGCAGGCCGGTACCGCCGAAGCCGACCGCGTCCCCGTCCGGGTCGGTCCCGACCAGCGGCAGACGCAGCTCGTTGCCCTCGGCGATCGAGAACACCAGCGGCGAGCCGTCGACCGGCCGTCCACCGATCGACACCCAGCTCGGCGGCGCGTTGATCACCACCGTCGGCTGCGACGCCGTCGGAGAGCTCCAGAGCTCGCCGTCCGAGGCGCGCACCTCGGCGAGGAGCGACTGGCCCCGCACCACCCGCCCGGCGGACAGCGTCTCGTCGTCCTCGCCCGCGATCTCGACGCCGTCGGCGAGCCACCGGTAGCTCAGCTCGACCACCGGATCGCCGTCCGGATCGCTGCTGACGGCGAGCGCGCTCACCTCGGTGGTGACGTCGACGGGCACCGGATCGAGGCGCACGTTCTGCACCACCGGCGGCTGGTTCGTCTCGGTCACCTCGAGCGGGATCGGCACCGACTCGGTGGCGACGCCGTCGGTCACCCGGACGATCGCGTCGGGATAGCTGCCGGCCTGGTTGGGCTGCGGCGTCCAGACCAGGGCCGCGTCGATCAGCGTCATGCCGATCGGCAGGCTGCCGCCGCTGAACGTGAGCGGGTCGAAGTCCGGGTCCTCGGCCACCAGGTCGATCCGGAGCTCCTCGCCCTCGGCGACGGTGAACGGGATCGGCGCTCCGGTGTAGGGGATGCCGCCGAGGCTCACCCAGCGCGGCGCAGCGTTCTCGATCACGACCACGTCGCTCGCGACCGGCGCGCTCCAGAGCTGGCCGTCGCTCACCTCGATCTCCGCCTGGACGCCCTGTCCGCGGGAGTAGTGCTGCGGCGGCAACGTCTCGTCGGTCTCTCCCGCGACGACGGCGCCGTCGACGCGCCACGTCACGCGGGTGTCGACGATCGTATCGCCGTCCGGATCGTCCGAGACGTGGAGGACGGTCAGAGGTGTCTCGGTGTCGGCACGCCGTGGCGAAAGGCTGGCGTTGAACACCACCGGAGGTTCGTTGGCGAGCGCCACCGTCGGCGCCAGCGCGACCAGGCCCGTGAGTACGGCGCCCAGCACGCCATCGTTCGTGCGCACAGCTACCCCCCATCGCTGTCGGTCCGTATCTCGACCCGGGTGGTTCCGCCGTGCGGAGGCGACCGGGGCCGGCTCCCTCAGTGCGACCATGCTAGCCCAAGTCGGGGAGGTAGCCAAGCGGCGAGCGGGATAGCGAGGCGGTCTCTGCGGATCGGCCGCGACCCGCTGGCGTGTATCCGCCCGACGACATCGGGGCAGCCCGCCCCGGTGGGCGGGGAATCTAGGTGATTACCGCAGTGCGAATTCGGAAAGTTGCGAATCCGTCTACGGAGGTAGGGCGGGCTGCGATGTCGGCAATCCGCAGGCGCTCGAGACGCCCTTCCGATCTCCGGAGCGACCTCGGGAGAGCGTGCGCGACACCGCGCTCGGAGCCGGCCGAGCCACCGGGCGACGGATCGGCCGTCCCGGCCCTCGTTTCGGCTCAGGCGGTGGCGCGCGGCTCGGTGGAGCTCGCCTCTCCGAGGCGGCGCTCGGCGGCCGCGATCAGCGCCGCCAGCCGGATCCGCTTCACGGCGCTCACGGCGACCGCGTCGTAGCGGCGCACGAGAGGCTCCACGGCTCCCTCGGGCAGCAGGTCGACCTTGTTGAGCACGTTCAGCCGCGGGATGTCGGCCAGGTCGAGCTCCTTCAGCAGCACCTCGACCGCCTCGATCTTCTCGTCCAGCCGCTCGTCCGAAGCGTCGACCACGTGCAGCAGGAGGTCGGCGGCCGACAGCTCCTCCAGCGTCGCCTTGAAGGCCGACACGAGATCGGGGGGAAGCTCGGCGATGAAGCCGACCGTATCGGTGATGATCACCTCACCCTCGCGCGGGAAGCGCAGCCGTCGGCTGGTCGGGTCGAGGGTCATGAACAGCTGGTCGGCCGCCTCGATCTCGCTCGACGTGAGCGCGTTGAGCAGGGTGCTCTTGCCGGCGTTCGTGTAGCCGACGATCGACAGCACCGGCAGTCCCTGCTGACGTCGCCGCCGGCGGCGGACATCGCGCTGCTTCGAGAGCTGATCGACCTGCTTTTCGAGCGAGCGGATGCGATCGCGGATCCGCCGTCTCCCGATCTCGAGCACGGTCTCACCGGGGCCGCGTCCGCCGATGCCGCCGGTGAGGCGCGACAGACCGGCGTCCTTGTCGGTCAGCCGGGGGAGCGAGTAGCGTAGCTGTGCCAGCTCGACCTGGAGCTTGCCGTCCCGGCTGCGGGCGCGCTGCGCGAAGATGTCGAGGATCAGCTGGGTGCGGTCGATCGTCTTGAGGCCGGTGGCATCCTCGAAGGCGCGCGCCTGGGCCGGCTTGAGATCGATGTCGAAGATCGCGACGGTGGCGTCGCGCCGCATGCCCTCCAGCACGATCTCCTTGAGCTTGCCGGAGCCGACGATGGTGCGCGGATGGACCCGCGACCGTCGCTGCCGAAGCGTGCCGGCCGCGACCACCCCGGCGGCGGCGACCAGCTCCAGGGTCTCGCCGAAATGGTCGTCGTCCGGGCGAACTCCGATGACCAGCGCCCGCTCCGCTCCCTTCGGACCGTGGGCGCGGTCGGCCACTCGGGCGAACTCGCGCTCCAGCGCCTCGATGGTCGCCTGGAAGTCGACGTCGAGCTTCTGCACGCTCGGCGCCTGCACCCGCACGAACGGATCCTCGGGGGGTGCGCCGTCGTCGCCGGAGCTCAACGACCCCGGATCGACCCAGGCGGCCTCGACCCGCCCGGGCAGGCCGTCGTCGCGGGCCTGGATCATCGCCACCAGGTCGAGCCTCAGCAGCGCCAGATCGTTGAGGTCGTCGTCGGTGAGCGGCTCGCCGCGCAGGTGGGTGTGCACCAGCCGCAGGCCACGGAATCGGCCGGTGCCGCCGCGCAGGCGGCCGATGTCCGGCAGCTCGATCTGGTTGGCGTCGCCGACGATGACGTGCCGGACGGTGCCGTCGCGGGTGAGCAGGACCCCGACCTGGCGTCCGATCTCGCGCGATATCTCGGCCAGGTGGCGAGCGAGCTCGCCGCTGGCCACCTGGTCGCGTGCGACCCGGCGACGGAAGGTCCGCTCCAGCGTCCGCCGCTCGGAGCTCTGAAGTCCCTGGAGGTTTCCGGTCAGTGCCTGTCTCGAGATGACGTCGCTCCTGCGCGGCCCGGTGGCCGCCGAATCGGGCCGATTCTCTATGGTACCGTGCCCGCCGGCGGCAGGCCGTCGCACGGCGCCGTCCGGCTCGGTCTCGGCAGCGAATCGTGATACCGTTCGAGGGGCGATCGCGCCGTCCGGAGACTCCCGGACGGACCGGTTCCCACCTCGGAGGCCCACCCATGTCGCACTCCCGTCGCTGGCTCGCCGGAGCCGTGCTGGTCCTGACCGCTGCGTCCGTTCCCGTGTCGGCGGCGCTCAGCGAGGACGGCAACCTGCTGCTGAACCAGGACGAGCCGGACGTCCAGGGCGCCTCCGAGAACGGCGATGCGTTCGGCAGCGCGCTCGCGGTGGGCGACTTCGACGGCGACGGCCTGCCCGATCTCGCGATCGGGGTGCCGGGGGAGGACATCGCCTCCAACACCATCGTCGCCGGCGGCGCGGTCGCCGTCTTCTACGCGACCGAGTCGGGCTTCGACGCCGCTCGCGATCAGTTCTGGACCCAGGAGACCACCGGAGTCAGCGGTATCGGTGAGGCCGACGATCGCTTCGGGACCGCGCTCGCGGCCGGGGACTTCGACGGCGACGGCTACGACGACCTGGCGGTCGGCAGCCCGCTGGAGAACGTCGGCTCCGAGGCCGACGCAGGCGTGGTCAACGTGCTGTACGGCTCGGCCGCCGGCCTGACCGAGGTCGGCGACCAGGCCTGGGACCAGACCGACACCGCCACCGGGGCGAGCGCCGAGGCGGGCGATCGATTCGGCGAGGCGCTGGTCGCCGGGGACTTCGACGGCGACGGTCACGACGATCTCGCGATCGGAGCCCCGGGCGAGGACCTGTCCTCGAACACCGTCCCCGACGCCGGCCTGGTGTCCGTGCTGTACGGCTCGGCCAGCGGTCTCACCACCGCCGGTGCTCAGAGCTGGCGGCAGAGCACCGAGGGGGTTCCGGGTGTGGTGGAGGAGGGCGATGCGTTCGGCAGCGCGCTCGCGGCGGGCGATTTCGATGGCGACGGTACCGACGATCTGGCGATCGGGGTTCCGAGCGAGTCGATCGACGGCGACGCCGAGGCCGGCCTGGTGCACGTGCTGTACGGATCCGCGGCCGGGCTCACCACCATCGGCACGGTCGCCATCGACCAGGACGACCCGAATGCGCCCGGCGGCGCCGAACCCGGCGACCGCCTCGGGGCCGCTCTCGCGGCGGGCGACGTGGACGGCGACGGCTACGACGATCTCGTCGCCGGAATCCCGGGCGAGGACCTCGACGGCAACGTCGTGGTCGATGCCGGCGCGGCGCTGCTGTTGCCCGGCGGGCCCTCCGGCATCGTCACCGTAGGCTCTCAGCTCTGGAGCGAGAACACCGCCGGCATCGTCGGCGCACTGGAGGCGGGCGACGGCTACGGCTCGGCTCTCGCGCTGGCCGATTTCGACGGAGACGGTATCGATGACCTGGCTCTCGGTGGGCCGGGCGAGGACGGCGATGGTGGCGAGTCGGACGCCGGAGCGGCGCACGCCATCTACGGATCGCCGGCCGGGCTGCTCGCGACCGGCAACCAGCTCTGGAGCCAGAGCGAACCGGGCATCGTCGGCGCGCCGGCGGCCGGAGAGCGTTTCGCGGCCGCCCTCGCAGTGGCGGATTTCGACGACGACGGATTCGACGATCTCGCCGTCGGCATTCCCGGAGACACGGTCGGTGGTGCGACCGACGCGGGCTCCGTTCAGATCCTGCGCGGCCGCGGGCTGACCGAGCTGCCGCCGACGCCGGGGCTGCGCGGCACGACCAATACCTTCTCGGTGCGCGACGCGGAGGCGGGGGCGAACGTGATCTTCGTCGGCAGCCTCGCCGCCGGCACCACCGCGGTGCCCGGCTGTCCCGGCCGCACGGTCGAGATGGCCGGACCGACCGTGCTCGGGAGCACCGTGGCGGACGCGGAGGGTGACGCCAGCGTCACGTTCTTCGTACCGGAGGCCGTCGGAGCGGCGACGGTGCGGCTGCAGGCGGTCGACAGCGACGGCTGCTCGGTCAGCAATCTGCTCAGCTTCGTGTTCGGCGCACCCACCGACGGCACCTGTCTCATCGACGGCACCGAGTACGCCGAGGGGGACCTCGATCCGGGCGATCCCTGCGGCGTCTGCGACCCCGATCGGAACCCGATCGACTGGTCCCCGAATCCGGACGTCGAGCCGTTCTGCTCGGTCGGCAATACCACCTTCGAGACCCTTCGCGTGATCGTGGCGACCGGCTCGGGCGCCAACGACGGTACCGACGACGGCTTCGAGTTCTGCGTCGACGATGCGCTGTGTTGGACGCTGAACAACGTCGAGATCGACGATCGCGAGTCGGGTCAGACCGACGAGGTGGTCCTCGACGTCGCACCGCTCGAGCTGGCGCAGATCGAGGCCACGATCCTGCGGCCGCGCGAGGGCTCCGGCATGGACGCCTGGAGGCCGACCTGCCTGGCGGTGCTCGCCGACGACGAGCTGCTCTACTGCGACGACACCCTGCCCGACCAGCCGCTCGGCAGCGACCCGGGCGACCTACCGGAGATCCGGGACGACGAGCCCTTCCGTCGGGATTGCGCCGGCTGCTACGGCTCGGCGCTGTCGCACGGTCCGATGATCGGCCACACCACGCCGACCACCGCCCGGATCTGGATCCGCACCGCCTCGGCGCTCGATTACCGGGCTCGCTTCGGCACCCAGCCCGATCTTTCGGACGCGGTGCAGACGCCGATCGGCTCGACCGACGGAGCGGGCGACTTCACCGCTCAGTTCGAGCTCGTCGGTCTGGCGCCGGACACCGAGTACTTCTATGAGGTTCTGGTCGACGGCGAGGTCGCCTCACCGCCCGGGCTGAGCTTCCGGACCGCTCCGGTCGGCCCGTCGCAGTTCTCGCTGGGCTTCGCTTCCTGCGCGCGTTACGACCGATTCCCGGAGATGGCGGCCTACACCAGCCTCGCCGCCGACGGGCCGGACGTGTTGTTGATGATCGGCGACAACCACTACGCGAACGCGACCGATCCGACCCGGCTCGATTTCTTCTACCGGCGCAGCCGTGGCGTCCCGGCGTTCGCCGATCTGATCGCGACGACATCGACCTGGGCGGTGTGGGACGATCACGACTACACCGGCAACAACACCAATCGCACCTCGCCGGACAAGGCGCTGTCGCTGGCGGCGTTCGAGCGCTGGTGGGCCAACCCGTCCTACGGAACCGGCGGTGTGCCGGGCATCTGGAGTCAGTTCCGCTGGGGCGACGTCGAGCTGTTCCTGCTCGACGACCGATACCACCGGGATCCCGTCGAGGCACCCGGCACGATGCTCGGTCCCGACCAGCTCGCCTGGCTGCTCGACGGGCTGTCGAGCTCGACGGCGACCTTCAAGGTGCTGGTGAGCGGCAGCCAGTGGACGCCGAGCGGCTCGGACGATTCGTGGGCGTCGTTCGACGCCGAGCGCGACGTCATCCTCGATCACGTCATGGCCGAGGGGATCGCGGGCGTGGTGCTGCTGTCGGGCGACGTCCACCGAGCCGAGGCGCGCCGGGTTCGCGACGCCGTCCCCGGTGCCTACTCGGTGTACGAGTTCACCTCGTCGCCGGTCGCCAACACCAACAGCTCCTGCCCGACCGGGCCGCAGGAGGACACGCTGCTGTTCTGCGCCAACGACGACCGCTTCTACGGCCTGGTGCGGTTCGACACGCTGGCGACTCCGCCGACGGTCACCTACGAGGTCCACGGAGAGGCGGGGGACCTACGCTACACGCTCACCGTCGACCTGGACGAGCTGACGCCCTGACCGGGGCGTCCGGCTCGGCCCGGCGGACGACGGCCCTCACGCCCGGTCGGCCAGCACGGCCTCGATGGCACGCACCACCGGCTCGACCTTCCGCGGGTCGAGCGCGTCGGGATGCGGGGCGCCGAACCGGCCGGCATCGTTGTCGAAGTACTGTCCGGAGGCGGCCGCGAACGCGTCGTCGAGGGCCGCACGGCAGAGGACGTCGGCACCGATCCGGAGGTCGCCTCCCTTCACGCCGAACGCCTCCTGGACCATCTTGCTGCCGAGCATCGAGCCGGGATTGACCGCGACCACGATCGGGCCCTGCTCCCCGAGCGACAGCGCGAGATGGCGGGACCACATCGTCAACGCCAGCTTGCTCTGTGCGTAGGCCGTGCCGTCCGGCAGCGAGACCCGGCCGGTGAGGGCGTTCAGGTCGACCGGCGACTGCGCCGCCGAGGACAGGTTGACCACGCGTCCCGACGGGCCGAGCAGCGGCAGGAGCCGTCGTGTCAGGAGGACCGGAGCGAGGGTGTTGACCGCGAAGCGGACGTCGAGGCCGTCCGGCGTCACCGGATCGGTCGCGCCGTAGACGCCGGCGTTGTTGATCAGCACGTCCAACCGGTCGATGCGCTCACGCACCGCCTGCGCGAGCGTATCGACCTCGGACAGCCGCGACAGGTCCGCCGCGTACGAGTCGACTCGACCGTCCCCCGGGAGCGCGGCCAGAGTCTCCTCGACCGCGTTCAGCTTCGGTCGATTGCGCCCGTGCAGCAGGACGTGGTGGCCCTGCGAGGCCAGCATCCGGGCCGTCTCCAGCCCGATGCCGTCGGTCGAGCCCGTCACGAGGATCGTCTTGTGCACCGGTATCTCCTTCGTTCGCCCCGAGGGCGACTGAGGTGGGTCCCGTCGACCGGCTCGGGCAGACCCGGCCGATCTCCGATCGGTCGGGTCCCTGGCCGTCGCTCGACGACTCGTCTCACGGGGCCGACTCGATGGGCTCTCGGGGCGATCGAGAGCCTCGCCGTCGGAGAGCTCGAACGGGGGAATGTTATCTGTCGGGCGTCACCGGCGAAGAACGGCTCGAAGAGCTCGCGCACCCGTCCGCCGGTGACCTTCGGTACCTCTACTCGACCTCCTGGATGCTCACCAGCAGCTCGTTCCAGCTGCGCTGGTTGTCCATGTCGAACTGGGCTCGCTGGTCGTTCGCGTACTGGAAGCGCTTCTGGGCCGGAGTCCGGCTCATCGCCTGGTAGAGCCAGTACGCCTCCTCCTTCAGGGCCGCGCCGATCGACAGATCGACCGAGGCCTGAACGGTTCGCTTGCACGCCTCGATCGACGCCGCCGGCCAGCGAGCGATCCGGCGGGCCAGCGCCTCGACGTGAGGGCCGATCTCGTCGGGATCGAGAGCCCGGTTGATGGTGCCGTACGCCTCGGCCCGGTCGGCGTCGAAGTCCTCGGCGCCGAGGACGATCTCGAGCGCCCGCCCCAGTCCGACCTGACGGGCCATGCGCGACGCCCCGCCGCCGCACGGCAGGATGCCCATGCCGACCTCCATCTGCATGAACTTCGCCTTGCCGCGAGCGGCGAATCGCAGGTCGCAGGCGAGCGCGAACTCGTGCCCTCCGCCGCGCGCGAACCCCTCGATCTTCGCGATCGTCGCCTGGGGTAGGCGGCTGATGCGCTCCAGCGTGGTCTGTAGCCCGAGCAGCTCGACCTGGTCCCGAGCGACCGCCGTGGTGGACATCTCCTTGAGGAAGTCGGTGTCGGCGTGCGCCACGAAGATCTCGGGGTGGGCCGACTGAAATACGACCACCTTGATGGTGCGGTCCCGTTCGAGCGCCTCGGAGAGCGCGTCGAGATCGGCCAGCATCGGCAGGCCCTGGATGTTGACCGGCGGGTGGTCGAAAGTCACCCAGGCGATCGCGTCGTCGATCTCGACCCGGAAGGTGGTGAAGCGGTCGTAGCTCATGCGGTGTCTCCTGGCGGACGGACGGTGGCCGGCTGGAGGCCCCGAGCCCGAGCTCGGTGGCCGACTCCCCTCGCCGAGCCCTCGAGCGAAGGGGGACGTCCGTCGTCGCCACGTCTCGGCCGTTCGACGGCGTCCTGCGCACGCCAAAGAGACTAGTTGTCAATTTGGGTTAGATAAATGGCTTTGATATTGAATGACTATTCGGATATTTTTGATAGATGGATATCGGTTCGCTCCGGCTGTTCGTCCGTATCGCCCAACTCGGAGCGGTGGGGCGCGCAGCCGCCGACCTCGGTCAATCCGCCGCCAGCGCGAGCGCTCGGCTGGCGAAGCTGGAGGCGGGCCTCGGCATCCGCCTGTTCCACCGCACCACGCGGGCGGTTTCGTTGACCACGGACGGCGCCGCGTTCCTCCCGTACGCCGAGAGCGTCCTGGAGACCCTGGAGCAGGGCATGGGGGCGATCGGCCGCCGTACCGCGGAGCCCTCGGGGACGCTGCGCATGACGATGCCGGGGTCCTTCGGCCGTATGCACGTCGTGCCGGCGCTCGGCCGCTTCGTCCGGTCGTACCCGAAGGTGACCCTGGATCTGAGGCTGTCCGACGAGGTCCTGGACGTCGTCGAGGGAGCTTACGACCTGATCCTGCGCAACCGCGAGCTGACCGACAGTGCCATGGTGGCGCGCCGGCTCGCCCCCGATCGGCGTCTGCTGGTGGCCTCGCCCGAGTACCTCGAATCCCGCGGGGCTCCCCGCACTCCCGGGGATCTCCACGAGCACGCGATCGTGACCCTCGGGGACGCCCACCGATGGGAGTTCGCCGACGGGACCCGCGTGCACCCGAAGACGAGCCACCGGGTCGACGACGGCGAGGCGATGCGACTCGCGATCGAGGCCGGCATCGGCATCGGCGTGAAGTCGATCTGGAACGCTCATGCGTCTCTCCGGAGCGGCGCACTGGTGGAGGTCCTGCCGGACCATCCGCTGGTCACCCGGACCGCGATCTGGGCGCTCTACCCGGCCGGCCGGCTGATCCCTCCGAAGGTCCGCGCGATGATCGACTTCCTGGTCGACCTCTACACGCCCATCCCTCCGTGGGAGCAGGACGATCTCCGGGAGGGCTCCCCGGGAGGAGAGGAGGGAGATGGAGGGACGGGCGCTCGTCGGAGCGCCCGTCGCGGGTCAGGGCGCCGTCACCAGGGGATGAACAGCTCGATGTAGCCGCTGGATGCGGCGGTGAAGGTCCCGGGAGCGAGCGCTTCAGCTCGAACGTGTACTCGTCGACTCCCGGTCCCGGTCGTGACGAGCAGGTGGTGAACACACCACGGTTCGCGAGATAGCCCGCGAGCATCGTGCAGAGATCGTCGACGCACGCCAGCATGTCGAGGTCGGTCGAGGTCACCGCCTTCAGTCCGACGTCGAACCAGCTACAGCCGAGGTCGTTCGTGCAGGCGTCGAAGCGGACCCCCATGCGAGTCCCGGCCGGACAGCCCATCCCTCCGGGGTCGTCGACCGTGACGTGGATCTCTCCGCCGACCTCGAAGGCGAACAACTGCGACAGGGTGTCGTCGGCCCCCTCGACGAAACCGAACGTTTCCTCGGACGCCGCCTGGCCCCCACCGTCGTTCTGCCACACCCAGGCTGGATCATCGAGCGTCCAGTGCTCCAGGGGGGGCGGCGTCGTGTCGTAGGCGCCGATCCCCTCGGCGAGCAGGACGTTGCCACCGGTCGCTCCCGGTACGAAGGCGTCGAGCGTGGCGACGACCGTGGTCGGGAACACCGAGTCGACGGTCAGGAACCCGACTGTCGCGCCGGCGTCGTCCTTCAGGGTCGCGCAGTACTCGGGCGCGGCCCGGTCGAAGCCGAACCCCTCGATGGTGAGCTGAGTCCCGACCCGACCGCTCGCCGGGGAGACGCCGGTGATGCCGATCTCCTCGGGGCGGACCGTGGTCGTCGCCACCGTCGACTTGATCGAGTCCGCTCCCCCCGGGCCACGCGCGATCGCCGCCTGCAGGGCGACCTCGGTCGCGGGAGCGCTCGCCGGGACCTGGAACGTCAGCGAGGCCGTTCCGTCGGCGTCGGCGACCGCCGTGCCGAGCAACGACGCGTCGTGGAGATCGAGGCAGAGGCCGCCGAGCTGCGGGACGCAGACGACCGAGCAGCCGGGAAGCCGAAGACCCCGAACGAAGAAGACCGTCTCGCCCGGGCTCGCGCCGCCGACCGAGACCGTCGCGCTCTCACCCGCCCGCAGGAACACCTCCTGGAGCTCGAGCGGCTCGGACGAGGGCTCCTTGCACTTGCCCGCCGCGTCGGCCTCGTACAACGCCAGCACCTCGGCCTCCGACAGCTCGCGGCCGAACAGCTCCAACTCGTCGATCGTGCCGTCGAAGTACAGCACGCTCGAGATCGGATGCCGCTGGCCGATCCACAGCTCGGCGGTGTTGGCGAGACTGCCCTGGTAGGGTGTCGGGTCGAAGGTGCCCTGAACGGGCTGGCCGTCGACGAACAGCTTCAGTCCGTCCGGATCGTCGCGGTCGACGGTCAGGGCGACGTGGCGCCACTGCCCGTCGGCGACGAAACCGTCCGGGTCGGAGAGGATGTAGTTCCGGAAGGGCCCGTTCCCGAGCTGCGCCGACAGGTACCCGTCGTACAGGAACAGGCCGTAGCCGGTGGCGTTCTGCGTGGTGCCGACCCTCTTGTCGACGATCTGCTCGATGCCGCGGTCCGCCTCGGTCCGGATCCAGGCGTCGATCGAGAAGTCCCCGGTCCCGATGTCGAGCTCCGGGTGGTCCGGGACGTGGACTCCGTCGTCGACCCCGTCGAAATCGAGGGCCGGTCCGACCTTGCCGGCCACCGGCGTCGGGCAGCCGACGTGGGTGCCGTCGTGGCCTCCCACCCGGTCGAAGGCGGTCGACCCGGTGGTCTCGTCGACTGTCGCCCACAGGATCATCTCCTCGGGTGGCGCGACGCAGACCGGCGACTTGCACTTGCCGTGGACGTCCGCCTGGACCAAGGCGTCGACCTCGGTCGCGCCCAGGGCGCGGTCGAACAGCTCGACCTCGTCGAGAGTCCCCTCGAAAGAGGCTTCGGGGACGCCGCGGAACGTGTGGCTCGCTCCGATGCGCAGCGACGCGGAGCTGCTCAGACTCCCCGGAGCCAGGGGGGGGTCGAAGGTCGCGACGCCGTTGAGGGGGCCGTTGAGGTAGAACACCCCGCCCTGCGGATCGTCCCGGTCCACCGTCACGGTGACGTGACTCCAGGTGGTGGGGGAGACCAGCAGCCCCGAGTTGTACACGACCGGTCCTCCGGCGTCCGCCATCTGGAGGAACAGCACGCCGTCGAGCAGATAGAAGAAGTAGCCCAGCCCGGTGGCGTCGTCGCGCTTGTCGACGATGCTCCACTCCAGGCCCGAGTACCCGCTCGGGGCGATCCACGCGTCGATGGTGAAATCCCCGGTGCCGAAGTCGAGGTCCGAATGGTGCGGCACCTCGACCCGGTCGTCGATGCCGTCGAACTCCAGTGCCCCGTCCACGTAGCCCGAGACGGTGGGCGTCGGCCCACCGACGTGGGTGCCGTCGTGGCCGTGGACCCGGCCGAACGCGGTCGGCCCGACCGGCTCGTCGAGCGTGTACCACTCGACCATCCCCACCGGTGGAGGAGTGCATTCCTGCGCATCGATCCACTGCATGGCACCGCCGACCCATCCGGCGACGCACGCCAGCCAGACACTTCCCGTCCGACGTCTCATGACGATCCCTCCGCGGTTCGGATTCAGCTTCGGACGACGATCCGTCGGGCTCGACGAGGCAGACCGCCGTATTGCTGTCACCAGAACCGGGAGCGCTCGAACGTTAACCGGCTCGGTTCGAACGACGAGGCGTCTCGACCGTCGGGTGTCCGTCGTCTGTGCAGTAGAATGCGGCCACGCTCTCCCGTGTCGACGCAGGAGGATGCAGCATCTTCGAACAGCGACCTGTCGGAGGGCCGGGAGCCGGTCGAACGAAACCTTCGGTCCGTCGACGACGCACGCTGTCGATCCTCGTTCTGGTCTCGGCTCTCCTCGGCCTGGGGGGCGGTGTCGTCTGGCTGCGCGACGCGTCACCGCGGACGGGAGCGAGCGAGACGCTGTCCGACCCGGAGCTCTGTCCGATCTCGAGCGAGTGGCGACGAGCGGCCGAGTCGACCTCCACGGGCTGCCCGTGGCCCTACGGAGACCCGGCCGACGTCGAGGCGGTGCTCGCGAGCTGCCGGCTCTGTACGACGCCCGAGCAGCGCGCCCGTTTCCTCGCCGATACGGCCCTCGAGCACCTGCGCCGTGGCGAGCCGACCCGCTGTCTCGACCTGCTCGGTGCGGCCGAGGCGTCGGCGGAGAGTCCCGAGTCCATCGTCGACGTCTACCGTCGCAGCGCCGCCTGCTACGCCGCGTTGCGCCGGCCCGAGCCCAGTCTGATGTGTGCTCGGCACGGGCTCCGAACGGCGTCCGCCCACGGCCTCGTCGACGGTCGACGTCTCTCCAGCCTGCACAGCCACGTCGCCGTCGCTCATCTGGATCAGCGGCGGTACCGGGAGGCCGAGGCGGCCCTCGTCGAGCAGCGGCGGGCGATCGCCGAGCTCGAGTGGGCCGACGACGGTCGACGGGATGCGGCGTTGGGAGCGTACTACGAGAACCTGGCCGATCTCCGGTCCTCGAGGTCCGACGGGAGCGAGTCGGCGCTCGCCCTGCTGGACGACGCGCTGGAGGTCACGCAGGAGCACGGCTGGAGCTGGCTCCGGCCGGGGCTGCTCTCGACCCGCGCGCGCCTGCTGTCGCAAGACGACCCGGTGAGTGCCGAGGCAGCCGCCGACGAGGCCCTTCGGCTCGCCCTGGAGCTCGGCGAGCCCGAGCTTCTGTTCTCGGGTCACCTCGCCCGGGCCGAGGTCCTCGCCGGGCCCGAGCGCTGGGAGCACTACGACCGTGCGCTGGCCCAGGTCGAGGAGATCCGGCAGACCTACTCCACATCGTCCTGGGTGGCGGCGCAGGACGAGTTCTACCCGCTGTACGACTCGTGGATCCTGGCGCTGTTGCGAGACGGACGTCCCGTCGAGGCCTTGCGGGTCGTGGCGCGTACCGAACGGCTCCGAGGTCGAGCGGGAGCGTCCGTCGATCGGGTGCCGGGTCCTCCGCTCGCCTCGCTCCGGGAGTTCGTCGAGGCCCACTCCGTACCGGTGGTGGTGTTCTGGCTCGGCCCGGGCTACCTCGCCGGCTGGCGGATGGACCGGCACGGGGAGGTTCGGAGTTGGGTCGCTGGTGATCCGAGCGGAGCGGCAGAGCTCCGCCGCGACTTGATGGTCGTGAGAGCGATCGCGGAGCGACGGACGGAGGGAGGGAGGTCGCGCGGACGGCGGTTCCTGGAGCGCTGGGGGCTGTTGCGGGGGGGCGACGACTCTCGACTGGAGGCCGCACTCTCTCGTCTGTACCTTCGACTCGTCCAGCCGATCGAGGCGGTGCTGTTCGAAGACGAGCCCGGGCGGCCGGTGGTCCTCGTGCCCCACGGCGAGCTCGAAGCCGTCCCCTTCGCTGCCCTGACGGAGCCGGATGGCCGGCGCTGGGTCGAGCGACGGGCATCGGTTCTCGCCGAGAGCCTGGCGGCCCTCGACGCCCCGCACCACCGGCTCTCCGAACCGCAGCCGCTCGATCGCATCGGCCTCGTCGGAGATGCCCTCGGCTCCCAGCTTCAGGGGGGAGATCGCGTCGCTCGCGACGTCGTCGAAGCCTGCCCGAAGGCGCGGGTCGACGTTCGGCTGGGGAGCGAGGCGACGAGAGATCAGCTGGTGCGAGCGCTCGGCGCGGTCGGCTCCGCGGTGCACCTGCAGGTCCACGGGCGGGTCGACGACGCCTTGTGGGAACGGAGCGCGATCGAGCTCGCCGGCGACGAGCGACTGTGCGGCACGGAGATAGCCGAGCTGTCGGTCTCCGCCGCGCTGGTCACCCTTGCGGCTTGCCGTGCCGGCATCGGGACACCGACCCGCGACGGTCTGCCGAGCCTCGATCGCACGTTCGTCCAGGCGGGCGCCCGGGCGACCGTCGCCCCTTTGTGGACGGTCCTGGACGAGGAGGCGGCCGACCTGTTTGCGCGCTTCTACCGTCGGCTGTGCGACGGATCCCCGATGGCCACGTCGCTGCGAGCGGCCCAGCTCGCTCTGCTCGAGCGTGGCGATCCCGTCGAGGTCTGGGGGGGCTGGCAGCTCGTGCTCGGCCCCGGCCGGCGCGACGCGCCCGAGACCGAATCGAATTAGTCGGTTAACGATCGACCGCAGCCGGCTCTGGATCGAGTGTGGCCCGGCGACGGCATCGTGCCGCGAGCGGCCGCCACCGAGGACGGCACCATGGGACCATCGCCGGCGAGTTGGCTCGATCGTCGCATCACCGCCGATGCGGGTCGCCTCGGAGTGACCGTCCCCGCGGGCGCGGTCGAGCGCCGGCTCGCGGGGGTGCTCGGCAGTGTCGGGGAGCGATGGCGCGGTGTCGACGAGCGCCGTCCCCGAGTGCAACCCCTCCACCTCCGGGAGCTGGTGCTGGTGACCGCGGCCGCCGAAGGAGACGCGGCCGGCACCGAGCGACTGGTGGCGGAGATCGGCCCCTGGGTCGAGCGGATCCTGCGTTTCCGGGCCCGCCGCCTCGGATCGACGCCGGACGAGCTCCGGGGGCCGGTCTACGAGCACCTGCTCACCCCGGGACGGGACGCCGCCGTCCGCATCGCCGGCTACGAGGGAAGGAGCACGCTGCGGCGCTACGTCGAGGTGACCGTGCACGCCCTGCTGGTCCGGCGTCATCGAGCCCGGCGTCGGGCCGAGAGCCGCTCGACTCCGGTCGACGCCGCCGACGCCGCGATCGAGAGCCAGCTCCGGACCGAGCCCCGGCCGCTCGAGAGTCACTTCGGGCGCCGTGCCGTCGCGGCTCTCGAGGAGGCCCTGCGCGAGGGGCTGCTGCGCTCCCGACCTCTCGACCGAGCGCGCGTCCGCAAGGAGTTCGTCGGCGGACGGCGACCGGTCCAGATCGCCCGCGAGGAGGGGGTCGCGGCGCCCGCCATCGCGCGCTCGAAAGCCCGAGTGCTGGACAACGTCCGCGTCGAGCTCGAGCGTCGCGGGCTGACCGAGGGTGGCGCGGTCGAGGGGCTGGTCGACTGTGCCGAGCGCCACCTCGCCGGAGTGCTGCAACGGATGTTCGACGAGCTGGACGACCCCCGGACGACCGACGGGTCGAGTCGATCGGCGACGGGCGGGCGGGCCGCCGCCCGGGAGGGGGAACGATGAGACGGCTGGACCGGAGCTCGGCGACCCGATCGGAAGGCGGCTCCTGCCCCGACGAGAACCTGCTGGCGCTCTACGCCGAAGGGCCGCCGACCGCGCTGTCGGAATGCGAGCGTCGGCCGCTGGAGGCCCACCTGCGGCAGTGCTCGGACTGCTGGATGACGCTCGAGTGGTGTCACGACCCCGAGGGACCGCCCGAAGAAGAGAGTGAGTCGATTTCGAGCGGCTCTTCCGTGAGCTTGCCGGTCAGCCGCAGGCTCTCCGAATGGCGGGGACCGCTCGCCGCCGCTGCGGTGCTGGTGTTGGCCTGGCTGCTGCCCTTCCTGTCGGGCGTGATGGAGCCGCTCGGCGGGACGGAGGATTCCACGGTGCGGACCTTCGGGGACAAGCAGTTCGTGCGGGTCGGGGACGTCTGGACCGACCGCGAGCTGACCGCGAGGGAACTCCTTTCGGTGACCCGTGTCCGTCGTGGGAGCGATGCCTACCGGGAGCTGGAGCGGCGACACCCGGAGCTGCGTGCGATCGCCCGGGAGCTGGGTCGTTTCCGCGTCGAGCTCGATGCCCGTGCCTACGAAGTGTTGAGGCCCGAACGGTGATGCCCGACGGGAACCGTCGGCGAGAAAAGGAGGCTCCGATGCGACGACGTCCGCTCTCGACCCTCGCGATCGTGCTGCTCGTCGGCGTCTCGTCCGGTCCGGCGTGGGCGCAGACCTTCGCCTGCACGTTCACACTGATGACCGACACCAGTACGTCCACGGCGACCCTCGCCAGCACCCGCATCACGACCACCGGCGCTCAGGTGATCGCCGACGATGCCCTGATCACGCTGCTTTCGCCGGGAACCCTGGTAGAACCGATGGCCGGAGACCGCGGCGTCGACACCGTGCCGTTGGCTTCGGGCCACCTGGTAGCCGCGGTGAGCGGCAACCTGCTCGGCCTGGCCGAGGTCGACCACACCTGCGAGGCCATCACCACACCGGTTTCGATCGTCGAGCTCCCATCGCTGGCGGACGGGGACCCGGGTGACGTCCAGCAGGTGGCCCTGGCTGGCCCGGAGAGCGGCGGTGGCCTCGTCTGGGCGTTCGTCGCCCGAGAGGGCTCCTCCGTCGTCGAGGCCCATCCGCTTCGCAGGGACGAGCTCGGCGGCTATCAGATCGACCTCGAATCGGTTCCCGTGAACTTCCCGGGGGAAGTCCGCTTCCTGGAGATCATCGAACCGCAGCAGGACGCGCACGTCCTGTTCGTCAGCGGTGAGCCGTACGGCTCCTGCTCCCAGGGTTGGGTGTCGGCGAGGCGTGTCGACCTCGTCGGAGGGGAGGCGATGGTCACCGTTCTCGGCGAGTCGGAGCTTTGCGCCTGTACCCGGGATGTCGGCGCTAGCCTCGGCTCGCTCGCCGCCGTCGAGCGCGACGACGGCTCCGATCTGTGGGATCTCGCCTCGGGCTGCGTCGGCAGCTCCGAGATATCGCAGTACGCCGTTTCACTGTCGAGCGGTCATTTCGGACCGACGGGGACCGTCAACACCGGCTTCGACGACGCCTACATGGTCGAGTGGGACCCTCGCGAGGCGATCTGTGACGGCCGAGTCTGTCGTCAGATCTGGCAGATATCTCCCCACAAGGTGATGGGTCTGCCGAACCTGCGTTGCATCCTCGACGTCTGGTCCAGCCCGGTCATCTCCGAGCGCTTCGGCGACGAGTGGGTCGGCACCGAGGTCGACGGTCCGAAGCAGATCCTGATCTTCGAGATCGATCCCCAGGTCCTGCCGCTGCGCTCGCTGATGGTCCTGGCCGACGCTCAGGATCCGTCGGGCACCTGCGAAGGGCGCAGCCAGCACGTCATCCTCCTGCCCCAGGATCCGCTGAAGCCCCCGAACGCGATCGGCACCTGCCGGAAGCTCCCGGTCGGAGCGATCGCCGGGCTGGCCGGGTTCAAGGTGAACTGACCACCGGCCGGCTCCCGAGGCCCGTGCGGAGGTCGCACGGACCTCAGCCGTCGTCGCCGCGGTCGGAGCGGCCGCGCTTGACCGAGGCGCGTCGTCGCTTGCCCTCGAGCCGGCGCTCGCGGCTGGCACGGGTCGGTCGGGTGGGCCGACGCGGCCGCGGTCGGAACAGAGCGCCGCGGATCAGCGCCTCCATGC